>PVJI01012641.1:0-50810 GCA_004026765.1 Micronycteris hirsuta | reverse complement strand
TCTTCTTAAACAACAAACCTATTCTTAGTGGTGGAGCCGCTCTTAGTAGCTGTGTCTGCATGGGACTGATAACCAATCGTCATCTTTGGAGGAAGTCCTAACCTTTCCTTGTATACCCTCCTAGAAAAAGAAAAAGAAGAAAAGTGACCATTAGCTTTTATCCATACACACACCAAATTCAGTATTATTATTCTTTATACTAAAAAAAACATAACTAGGCTAGAGGGTGAAAAAGGAAATCACATACCCTTTTAGCAAAATTTACTCTTCATTTTCACAACAATCTTGGATAATTACTTAACCAGTATTTGAGTCTACTATTTATCAAGTACTGTGATAATTATTAATAAATCAGTATCAAAGCAGGGACAGTCCCTGGGCTTGGTCTTTATATTTGATTATTTACAAACAAATACACATGGTGGAGCTGTAACATTATAATTAAAATAAAAAATAAAATCTATTACATGAACATGTCTATTTAAATTCTCTGATCTAAAATGCTACAATTAGGCTGGTGTGGCTCAGTTGATTGGAATGTTGTTCTGTAAACTGAAAGGTCATGGGTTCGACTCCTGGTCAGGGCACATACCTAAGGTTGCGGGTTCAGTCCCTGGTTGGGATGCATGCAAGAGGCAACAAATGAATGTTTCTCACATCCATGTTTCTCTCCCTCTCTCCCCCTCCCTTTCTCTCTCTCTAAAATCAAAGGGTATGTCCTCAGGAGAGGATTAAAAAAAATATTAAAATTCTACAATAGCCCTGGCCAGGTGGCTCAGTTGAGGCATGGCCCTGTGCACCAAATGGTTACAGGTTTGATCCCCAGACAGGGCACCCAGAGGAGGAAACAGATTAATGTTTGTCTCACATCACTGTTTCTCTCTCTCTCTCTCTCCGCCCCCTCTCTATAAAATCTTCCCTTCCTCTCTCTATAAAATCGATGAACGTATCCTTGGGTGAGAATTAAAAAACCAATAAAATTTTAAACATAAAATGCTACAATATGTTTTACATATAAACCCTAGTAAATATTGCATAGAATTGCACAATTACCATAATTATTACAAGATTGCACACATAAAAATTAAACACTTTGAAGGCAATTTATGATATTTTCTAGATAATTTAGGATATACATGATTTCTGCCTTAAATACTAACTCTACAACCTAACTTTCAAATAAGACGTGATACTATTTTAAGAACAAAATGCGTTAACGGCCAAAGAGGGTTAAGTATTAGGGCTGTGATACTGTACAATAAGGAGCTAGTATTATCTGTGAAATTATAGAAGTCTTCCTTTTAAAAGTCATGAGGTCAAAAGTATAATGCCAAGAGAATGAAGCTCATCTGAAGGCTGAGGAACAAAAATAAGGCTGTGTGGCTACAACTAATAAAGAAAGTGAATATGAGAGATAAAGCTGACAAGAAAACCAGATTCTTACTCTAAGAAAAAACAGCAAAAATTTCAAAAATAAACATCAAAGTAAATAAAAATAAAGGGATATACATTTTTATAGAGCTAAATTCTCCAATATAACACTGAAACAGTTTTATTTATACTCCACCCTCCAGAAGATTTCAATGCATTCCCTTGATGTAGGCATCTAAAAACAATTTTATAATAACTAAAATTATAACCATTATCATCAGATTTACGTGAATGACACAATGTATTCCCTCAATTATACCAAATCATTAAAAATGCAAGGAAGCAAGTACACTGAGCCACACAACATGGACGGATTTAAAAAATAAAAATCTGTCCTTGGAAGTCAAATGTTTATATTATAAAGATTTCAAAGCTTTTAATATTAAAACAAATATAAAATTATCTGAGGAAAGAAATACTTAATATCGTTAACTTGTTTTCAAAGAAATATAAAACTTCCACAATTATGTTTTGATGCTCACAGAAAGATTAGAAGTATGACAAATCAGCAATCAATTCCTTTCTCTCATAGAAACCTGTAGAATAAAATCTGGAACATATCCATATCTTTTAATTCAGAAGGGATTCACAGGAGAATTCATGTTTGAAAAACCACACACAAAGGGCAAACAAACATTTTATTACCTATGACTGGTACTTAATTTTAACACAAAATTTAAAACCAAATCTTACTAATTCTGAGACTGTATCTGAAGAAACCCAAAACACTAATTTGAAAGAACATAAGCACCCCTACGTTCACTGCAGCGTTATTTACAATTGCCAAGATATGGAAGCAGCCCAAGTGTCCATCAGTAGATGAGTGGATGAAACAACTATGAGTCATTTACACAATGGAATTCTACTCAGCCAAAAAGAAAAAAAAATTTACCCTTTGCGACAACATGGATGGATCTGGAGAACATCATGATAAGTAAAATAAACAGAATCATAGACAGCAGGATGACAGATGTGCTGAGTGGTAGAGATTAGGGGGTGGAGGGATCAAGCAAAACAGTAAAAAGACTCATGGACATGGACAACAGTGTGGTGAATGCGGGGGAAGGGGTGTAAGAGGGCTAAATGGCAATGGGAAAATACAATAAAAATTTTTCTTGAAAAGTAATGCACACACACACAAAGTTACTAATTTAAATGTAGTGAGAAGAAAATTCTACTTAACGATGAATATTCGGGGGAGAAAAAAAAGACAGGCAATTTTTGCAAAGAATAATATTTACCAAAAAAATTTAAAGCTTAAGACATGTGGGTTTTAAATATGGACAACACCAAGATAGTGTCACTTTCATTTCAACAGAAACACTATGTGCAGTGTACACACAGGCAAAAAATATACATATAATATTCATGAACACTTACTACATTATTATGAGTATTATACACTTAGCACTACAATTTTAAACTAGAAAAACTTACAATGTCATCTAATAAATTAATATGCTATGTGCCAAAATAGTTAAGTGTTCAAGAAAGCAATACAAGGAAAATAATGATCTACAAATCTAAGTATTTCTAAAGCTACAAATTACTCTGCATTTGGTTATCGTAGTATTTTAAAAGAAATACACAAATACCGAAACTTACCCTATATATGTAACAGCGTCTCTGTTTTCACATTCAGTAGTCCATATTGCTATCTTATCACCTTTAGCTCTAACATTCACAACGGCTCCACATACATCATCACTGTAGTCATCAAAAGATTCTCCAATAAGGCACAGCAGCTGAAAAACAAAACCCAAATGCAAATTATACCCAATAGATTATAAACAGCTAAATACTTCAACTGCAAATATCTTATATATACAAAACTAAAAGTTTTTAAATCAAGAGTTGACTTTTTGAATGTCTACATTATTTTTATGTATATAGTTCTTTATTCTTTTTTTTACTTTTAAGTAAATTCATTTAAGAATTTTAAGAAATTCATTTGCTCCTTTGTTTTTTTGATTAATATCAAGAACATTAACAGTTGTTTTAACTTTCTCAGCAAACTGGACAAATGATGTCAGGACTCATATAAAAGGTGAGATATTTTATTAAAATTCACTTGCTATGCTATTGCTTAGTAACTGCCTCTGCTTCTTGCTGTTTTTCATGAACACTTTCCAATGTTTAATTGCAGTAAATATATATTAACATAAAATTTGCTATTTTAATCATTTTTGTACAGTTCAGTGGCATTAAGTATATTCACAACATTGTACAACCATCACCACCATCTATCCCCAGAACTTGGCATCTTGGAAAATGAAAACTTTTTAATGTAGAATTCTAAAATGATATTTACTGATTATCTCTCCCGAAAGCAAAATAAGTCTCTTCTAAAAAAAAAAAAATCAGTCACCCAAATATATATTAATTGCTTCATTAAGTGCAAACTATAAGCCAGACACTGTGCCAAGTGCTAGGGAACAGAAGAGACTGATTCCTGCTCTGAAAGCTTGGGATTTAGAACCTCTCACTGTAGAAAATGCCTGTTACATCATATTTAATATATACAAAGCTAAAAGTTATAGGTTATATCACAACAAATAGGCTGTAGGATATCAAGCTACAATTTTATTGTTCGTTACACTTACCTAAAAAGTTTTGTGTAGAAAACAATACTCTAAGAGGCTTGTAAAAGCTTACATTATACAAAATGTAAGGTTCTATAATTTTGGAGTTAATGTAATGATCAGAATGAGCCTGTTGAGGAAGGGCAGAGTCAGGTGCCCATCACTTTGTATCTGATTTGTACTGTGTGGAAGGGGGTTCACTGCACTAGTATGTAGAATACACAGGACTCACTGGATAGAAAACAGAACATTGCTGGCTTAGAGCTTCTAGAGTGGACATCCTTACCTCTTTGTTGACTACGTAACTGAGGTAAAATGTAATGCAAATTAGTTTTAGTATTGTAAAACTGTTTTTGAAATTTTAAAACCTTACTGTCTCTAGCCAAAAGCGATCGAGGTCACTTCGTCTCTGCTGTTTGCTTAATGTAATTAGCCATCGTCCTCCTCGTTTGTTTTTCTCATCTTCCCACATAGGCTTAATACCATCCTACAGGGTTAGAAGACAATATCAGATAATATTGTTACTTAAGCGATCATCACTAGAAACAGCAAGCAATACTCTGTCAACATTTTACTTCATTTCCCATAAAACTGTGATCGATGCAGTGGGGAAAAAAGCATACAGGACTTCTAACCAGAGGCATGGGGTTGCAAAATTGAGAGTCCTGACTAGGGACTTATTAGCTATCATAAACATTCTGATGTAGCTTCACAAAGCTACATATACTTCTATACCTAGAAATTATATGCAAAATTATGCACGCTTATGCAATTTCAGACACTTAATAAATGCCCCATGCCCTACTACCTGACAAAACCCATTTAAAAACATTTCAGAACTCATGTACCTCATGTTAAGAATTTCCGACACACGGGGATATAAAGTAAAACATAGGGAATACAGTCAATAATATCGTAGTAACTGTGTATAATGCCAGGCAGGTACTTCAAAGGTCAAGGAAGGTAGTGTGGGGAACCAGTTAGTAAAGTATGTGATTGTCTAACGACTATACTATACACCTGAAACTAATACAAAATAATATTGAATGTAATCTATAATTAAAAAAAAAATTCGTGACAAGCTCTGAGCTTCAAGTTATTCAAATATACAGGGTCTGGTACAAATAATGCCCTTTTTTATTACAAAAATCACAAGCATGTGATTCTGTAACGTAACAATAGCACACTCAAGCACACCACATGACATTTTAGGTGAAATGTTCACATTGCTGTCCATCTCATGTGAGACATTCATGTACCCTACCAGCCACACTCAAGCAAGCCTGGCTTCTGCCAGAGCCTGTATAAAGAGACTGGATTTGACCATCAAAGCTCTCTTCAAAATCACTCACAGTATGTACCCACAAAGTAAGACGTTCACTTAACTTCAATTATTTATACTAAAACAGGGCAAAATATGTTTATGCTAAGCCTAGTAAAGCTAATTTAATTTTCCTTCAATCGACAGAGCATTTCCCATAACTAAGTTTGTGGCAAGATTTCTTAATGAATATCTGAATGGTCCAATCTTACTATACAGATATGAAATCACCAATTAAGCATACCTTAAAAAGTGAGTAGTCACAGCCAGGCATTAAATTACTAGACAACTGGATATGGTTGTACAGACTAGGTAAAAGAAAAGGACAATTATACACATAGAATATGCTTACATAACATTCAGAAAATATAATAAAAATAACAAAAATAAAGGTCTATGTTCATTTTTTCCCTATGGATTCAATTTCTGCAATAGATCAAACACTCTTAGTAGTGGTCAGTTCAAGAATCAACACCTGATTTAAGAAAATATTTTTAATAATTTTATTCTGAAAATATTTGGTATATGGTTAACTCAGTACATACCTATGTATATATAAGAAACTGAGAATAGAGGCGTGAGGTTGCTTTAAGTAGATGAAAAAATTTATAAGGCTACTGAGCAGTTTTAAGCACACAAGACAAATCAAGGAAAAGCAAGATAACTTCCTGACTATCAGCACTGTATGACCGAAATACGCCAACATTACTATCCTTGAAGGTAGCCAAGAGAACAGACCAATGGCTCCCAAATACCAGACTGTTACTAGTCAGTAAGCATACTAATCATTTGGACAGCATGAAAACACAAATAAAAACACCAGTTCCAGCCCTATTCCTTGTCATTTTAAACCCTTAATGTTGGGTGGACCCTGGAATTTGTGTATCTAAACTATTCCCCACATATCAATGTAACAGAATAACATTTGAGATGACTTAGATATCTGCTAGCTTGAAGGTAGAAGGCTAAATCACTTGATCTCCTGAAGTCTTTTACAGCAAAATTGCTATAAAACTGACAACAGAGTAAAAATGTTTTGCCTGTCTCCAATACATGATACAGAAGACAGACCATGGATGACAGTTATTTATACTTAGTCAAATTCTCTGTGCTAAAATTTAACCCAGTGCAGGAATATTTCAAGCACAGTATTCAGAAAGAGTCTGGCAACCTTTGGATAACATTCCACAGGACAAAATGCAAACCCAATTTGGGTGAGACAGTGTAAGACCAAGTAAGGTTTCTTGAGTCATTGTACCTAATGATCACTCTTCCTGAACTGCATACATTATCACTGACAGCTTCCATTAGACAACAAAAGAGGACTGGAGACTAACAGTTTGCTGTAAAATTAGCCACCGCCACTTATAAAAGTAATGAATAGTATGGAGGTGACCTTCTTTAATGTCATTCAAGATAGAAAAGGTCTCCTTTCTCCTTCATGGTGCTGTGCTGTAGGTTCCTTAGTAATAAATTTTCAGTGAGAATTTGTAATGGCACATTAAACAGAATCCTAACACTAAAACAGAATAGATCAATCTGAAAGGATTGAATGGTTGTTTACCACTACATTTGCTAGAGAAAAGGTAAAGAAGTGACTTAGAAAGCTGAAGAACTCATTCATATCTCTAAATTATGGTATAAAAATCTACTATGCAATGACATTGCTTACACATAAATAAAGTGTGGGGGGCCACGTGTATACTGGTGAAATCCAAGCAAAATAGATAAATAAATAAATCTGATTCAGTAGAAGAAATGGTTCAAGACTTGTTCCTCCTCCTTTTCCTCCAGACTGGAAACTATGTTTTAGAGTACTCTTGAATAAATACAATTAAAGAAGAAAAACAGAGATATTTTGATGAAGGGCAAAGATGAAAACCCCAGTTTAACTAGACCTGTGAATTACTGGGGGCTTAAATGTAATTCTATTGCTTTTCAAGAAATTCAATGCTTTCAATAAAAAGTGAGCTAGCTAACAATTTATAGTTTTCACTAATGATTCAGTGTTTTGTTTCTTTCAGTGATTCAAATGTATACTAAATGCCTATGATGGGCAAAGCACTAGGAATATACAGAACACTGTTCCTGTCCTGGAGGAAGTATACATATATGAATTTGCTGAACATAATCTGTTCTCTAGTGTCAGAGAACACATTCAGGGAGTTATATTAAAACACAAGAGTAGAATCACTTATTCAATATATATGTGAATCCAAAAAATATACAATCATAACAGATACTGTCATTCTCTTTTACAAACCCTGAATACTGAGCACTTAAGCCTTTAAGATCTCAAAATTCTTGTAACAACAAATCCCAGATGTTACAATGAAAATAATTTGCAGAAATGAAGATGTAACAAAGCTCTGGAACACCCAAGTATGGGGCAAATGTATCCAGGCAACCAAGAAAGGGGAACGTTCCAACAAGTTGTCACAAGTTCTATGAGCAATAAAGCAAAGGATCTGTCAGGAATAAAGAACATGGAGGCCTAAATGAAGACAAGGCGGAAGAAGCTTTCTAAAAACTGATGAGGAATAACCACCAATTCAAGTAGTTGTGAGGAGAAGGACAAGCAAAAAGGTAGTTCTACAGATAAATATTAACTTTTCACTTTAACATTCCTTTTGTAAATGTGAGATAAAATTAAAAATTACATACTAATGAAATAACAAACGCCCTGAAATGAATGGGTTACTTACGCCCAAAAGTCTTCAACAGTATCAAACTCAGAGATCAGCCGAAGGTTTGCTTGCCAAGTTTTGCTTTTATCATTTTTAAAAAACCAGAGTGCCCATCTAAAAATAAAAAGTTGGTGTCAAAAAAAGTGGCAGTTTTACATCCATGTTCATTGCAGCATTATTCAAAATAGCCAAAAAAGGGAAGCAACACAAGTGTCCACTGATATGTATCAATAATAGACAAAATGTGGTAAAAACATACAATGTAATATTAGCCTTAAACAGGAAGGAAATTCTGACACTTGCCACAACATGCATAAACCACGAGGACCATTATGTTATGTAAAATAACAGTCAAAAAACACAAATAGTGTATGATTCCATTTGTATGAGGTACCTAGAATAATCAAATTCAGAGACAGAAAGAATGGTGGTTGCCAGGGGCCTAAGGGAAGGAAAATAAATGGGGGATTGTTATTCAATGGGGTTCAGATTTAAGCTTTCATTTTGCAAATGAAATGACTGGTTGCACAACAGTGTGGATGCACTTAACAATACTGAACTGTACATTTAAAAGATGGTGTATTTTATGTTATGTGTATTTTACCATAATAAAAAATAAAATAATTTTAAATTGTAATTATTACAGTCTCAAATAGAGTAGCTTTGTCTTTTTTTCATTTAAAAGGTATGGATTTTGTGCCTAATACATAACAAATTCTCTGCTATACACAGAGGCCCACTGAGGTTCATTCCTCAGGGGAATTCACAAAAATTTATCAGACTATTGCAGTATGCTAAGTGCTATAATGATCAAGCATCGTTACTTAAGAAAAAGAGCAGAAGCACGTAACCTGAAAGCAAAGTGGGGAACAGAAAAGCTGAGTTTTCAAAGTGGGGAACAAAAGGGTATAAGCCAAGAGGACGAAATGGGAGTGCTAGAAAGAGGGAAAATTATTAAATGTGTTTCTGTTTACTCAAACACACAAACGGGAAAATAATAAAGGGATTTATTGAGTAATGCTACCACAGATGTGTTCTGCAATAATGTATAGCAGCTTCTACATATTTGTATATACTTGTTAAAGGGTTTTTTACTCTAATACTTTGAAAATAAACTCATGTTACATCAAAACTTAAATGTTATCATCCCAAGATAATGCATCTTTAGAATTATATTCACTTAACTACTATATCAAAGGTAACCAAAAAATTTTCTCATTGATAAAAATGTCTGAAAACAGGGTTTCCAAATAGAGGTAGTTCATTAACTATAACTAATGCTTGATAATCTCAGATATAAAGATAAGATACATTTTACCTACTTGATAATTTGTATTTGCCAACTCACTATCAAAATCACAAAAAGTAAAGGCAGAAAATCTACTAAACACACACATACTATTCAAGTACTGTACTCTGGATTTCTAAAATTAATTTAGGCCCTGGCTGGTGTAGCTCAGTGGACTGAGCACGGGCTGGGAACCAAAGGGTCCCGGTTCGATTCCCAGTCAGGGCACATGCCTGGGTTGCGGGCCAGGTCCCCAGTGAGGGCCAGGTGAGGAGCAACCATACATTGCTGTTTCTCTCCCTCTCTGTCTCCCTCTCTTCCCTTCTCTCTAAAAATAAATAAATAAAGTCTTTAAAAAAAATAATAGAAATATTAAAAAAAAATTAATTTAGTCTTTCCTCAAAACTTAAAAATAGAATTATCTTATGACCCAGCAATTCTATGACTGGGTATTTACTTCCAAAAATACTAAGGATGAAGGGGTTCAAAAGGTACAAAATTCCAGTTATAAAACAAATAGATAATTGAGATTTGATATACATCATGGTGATTATAGTTAATACTGTATTGCATATCTATAAGTTGCTAAGAGAGTAGATCTTAAAAATTTTCATCACAAGAAAAAAATTTTGTGACTGTGTATGGTGATGGATGCTAGCTAGACTTACAGTGGTGATCTTTTCACAATATATACAAAATATTAAATCACTATATTGTATACCTGAAACTGATACATTGATATATTAATACTGTATGTCATTTATTCCCCAATTAAAAAAATAATAAATAATAAAATTAGTTCGGTCAAATGTTCTTAATTTTGGAAAATTTGGAAAAACCTTAAGTGCTTATCAACAATGAATTTATTTTATTTTTTTAAATCCTTACCTGAGGATATGTTACTGATTTTAGAGAGAGAGAGAAAGAAACATCTATGTGAGAAAGAAACATCAATCAGTTGCCTCCCATACACGCCTTGACCAGGGATCAAACCAACCAATTGAACCACCCGGCCTGGGCTCAACAAGGGAATTTTTAAATCAGCCATTTTCAAAGTGTGGTTTACTGACCTCTAGGAGACTCCAAGACTCTTTCAGGAGCTCTGATGAGTAAAAGGTATTTTCTCAATAATGTAAAGACATTATTTTTCATTGTACTGACATTTGCACTACTGGGGCAAAAGCAATGGTGGGTAAATCAGCTGGTGCCTTAGCAAGAATAATACAGTGGCACCAAATTATAATAGTAGACACTATTTTTTATTACCACCAATTCTCACAGTAACAATAATGTCAGTTTCGTTAAGAATGCCATTGATGAAGCAGTAAAAATTATTAAATTTCAATCTGTGTACATGTCCTTTTCATATTCTGCACAAAAAACACATCTACTGCATACCAAAATACAATTCTTAGGCAAATGAACTGTAAAGTGAACTTGCCACTTTTTTCATGGAACACCATTTTAACTTGAAAGAATGGCTGATAAACCATGGTTTTTTTCCTGGAAAAATAATCAGAGTGAGTTTGTTGGTTAAAATTTGAGCTTTCAGGAGAAAATCAGAATTTTGGAAAGTCGGTGTGTGCTACTGTGAGCCTGACAACTTACTAAAATGTAAAGACATTTCTGATGAGTTTAGTAGTGATGTCATTGTTTTGATACTATATGATAAAAAGTGTCAGTATCTGGAAGATTCCATAACTCATTAAAACCAGTACTTTCTAAATGACCAGTCTGTTACGAAATCATGTATGGGTAAAAACTCTATCCCAAATATAAGACAAACCAATGGATTTTTAATGTAACAAAGTACAGAAAATTCTTGGATATGATTTCAGATTCCACACTGTAACTAACCTATGAGAAACCTAGTATCAAAGGAGAATATTCATAATTATTTTAGAAGGCTATTAAAAATTCTCCTCCCAGCCCTGGCTGGGTAGGTCAGTTGGCTTGTAGGTTGGAGCATCATCATTCCATACACCAAAAGGTTGAGGATTCTATCCCCAGTCAGGGTGCATACAGGAGGCGACTGATCAATATATTTCTCTCTCTAAAATCAATAAACATATCCTTGGGTGAGGAATTAAAAAAAATTATCCTCCCTTTTTCAACCACCTACCTTTATGAGGTCACATTTTCTTACACTTTGAAACAATTTATGTCGTTATCTCCACAGCCTGAATGCAGAAGCAGCTATGAAAATCTAGTTAACTTGTAACTCAGGGACTTAAAAACATTTGCAAAAATGCTATTCTTCCCATTACATTTTATTTTGTATATTTTTTCATAAAAAATTAACATAAATTTTTAAATAAATATAGTTTTATATTTTCTCAAGTATATTTTCTAATATAGTAAGAGAAATAGATAAAAATCTACATAACAAAAGCTCTATGGAGTCCTCAGTAATTTTTAAGTGTCAGTAGGCCATAAGACTGAAAAGTTTGAGAACTTCTAATTTAAATAAAATATAATACAGCCATGCAAAAGACTACTGTGCACTCTTAAAATAATTGTGTGGGTTTTCCTGACATAAAAACCAGAAGCCATGAAGGAAGGGTGATATTAGACTCCATAAAAATTTAAAAAAAAAAAAAATCTACAAAATATAATTCCATAGACAATATTAAAAGCCAAATGATTTGGATAACTCATTTTCAACCTAATCCCCCTCTTGGATGATTTAGCATTCCCTTATATACAATGTTTGGAAATGAAAAGATAACCCAACACAGATGATCAATACAATATGAAAATGTTCTGAAGCGTCAATGAAATTTACAATTACAATGAAACTTCAATGAAACACACAAATTTAGAACAGTAAGACAGTATTTTCTCAAATCCGAATAGGACAATCTGATTGGCAGTAATTGTAAAGATTGATGGTTGGCAAAGATGCAGAAAACAGGAACTCTCAAACTGTTAAAAGTCTAAGCTGCTAAAAGAATTTGGAAGTATTTATTTATAAAGGTAGTCTTTAACCTAAGAAATCTGAAATGTTAACGCTAAAAACGTTCACACAAGTACGCAAAAATATATAAGGACGTATACATATAGCACTATTTGCAAATAGAAAAAAATCGATAGATCCATTAATGTAAATTTGGTAAAATACAAACAAAAAAAGTACAGCCACCTGTATAAAAAGCATACATATGCACATTGGAAAGTTTTAGAATACCAACCAAATTTAACACTGACTACTCCTCCAGGGAGTGGAGAAAAGTAAAATGGGGAAGAAGATACCTGAGAAAAGCAGAAAACTTTTACTTTATATACCTGCACCACACTGATTTAATCATTATAATTATTAGAGATTACTTTTTAAGAAAGCAAAATAAATTTTGCAGTATTTACTAGAGAAAACTACCAAAATCTGAACCATAAAGCATCTTAGAATATTTTTTAAGTGATAGTATCATTTGACACAAGAAGTGAATTTATAAACAAACTGAAATCCTCAAAGACTTCATTTAGTACTGAATCAATTTGTTTACCAATGAGGCCACTTTCAGAAACCTCTTCTTAGCCTTCATTCGAGCTGTGAGGGATATCTGCCTTGATAACTTCTTCCCACAGTAATAGCAACATTAAGAACATACAGCTAGAAGGCACAGAGAGCTAGCTTTTAAAAGATACCAATAAAAGATGAGAAAATACCTTAAGGGTTTCGATGCTACAGTGAGGATGAAGTATATGAAATTCCTGCTAACCAATATTTCCACTTAACACCTTTGGTACAGTGCTTTCCTAAGGAAGGCTTTTACCCTTCATGGACTACTGATTTGATAGCTCATTCACTAGCTGACAATCCCCACTGTCTAAAGAATGGATTATGTTCCTCACTGAAGGATAATCTAAACCACAGCTCTCCTACGAAAAATGACACAGAACATGTTCGGGCTATTATTTCAGTAGGTCTTCCATGATAATGAAGAAATGATAAAAAGTATTCAGACCATAAAGGGAAAACGTATCTTTTAGTTAAGTGAAATTAAATTATAGCCAGGCTTATGAGATCTTTAAAATAAAGTAAAAATGAGGGGAAATCAAAGGAACAGAAATACTTAAATATCTTCAGAAGTCAATTCCAATTTACTTTCCTCCAGATTCTTACAATGTTTATATGTTGCCATTTTGCTCCCACCATCATCTCTCAGTGAATTTGTGTTAATGTTCATTACATAAACATGAAAAGACAATAAAGTAAAAACATAAACAAACAGGGAAGAGGTGGGGTGGAGTTGGGGAAACCATGCAATGAACTACCACCCAAGTACTGTTACTGCAACTATGAAAACATTAATTCACCTTAATGTCTCCTAACTGGTCTTAAATACGAACCAACCAACCTCCAGACTCTAAATCTCCCAGGTCTCCCTTTTCTCCTTCATAGCCAATTTTGAAGTGTCTATTCTTGCTCTATACATTTTTGTATATTCTATTCACTCTTCAAACTGCTATTATTTTTTCCATCATCTACCCTCTACTAAACGTTCTCATCCTACATTAGCAAACACTTTTTATTGTTTAATCCAGTTGGCATTTTGAGACTTTTTTACTGTTCAAACCAATGAGTATTTAATCTTTTTATATATGTATTATTTATACAGTTCTTATGTCTGTACCCTTCTCATGGCACTCACCATCAAAAAAAAAAGAAATCCCCCATTTGCTAACAAACCCATTCTCCTGAGTCAGGTTCACTTCTTAAAAGAACTTAAATTTAATACTGTGGTTACAATTACCACCATCAATTATTGATGAATTTCAAACCAATCTCTCAATCAGTTCTTTCTGAGGTCAAGATTCATACATAAAAATGCTTATTGGACATGGGTCATCCAAGTGAAAATGGAATCCTCAACCTGACATATCTGAAACTAGTCTCATCTAACTTTTCCCTCCAAACCTGTCCTATTCACCATTTACCTTGTTACCTAAATCAAAAAACTATGTGTCCAGAAACTTACCTGTTCTGTAAAGGATGTTTAATATAGTGTTCTGGGTTAGCAACCTCCTGATTAGATTCTGTTTTCTCTTCTTCTGTAGGCGGGGGATTAGGAGTAGGGGTGGTTTCCTAGTAGAAAATAATAAAACATCATTTAAAAGTTCTTAATATATCTTAAACAGCAATACTCTAAATAAACTTGCACCAATAACGCCAATACTATCTTTTAAAGAAGAAATTTAAGTCCTGGCCAGTGTGGCTCGGGTGATTGGAGCATCATCCTGTAAACCAAAAGGTTGCTTGCTCGATTCCTGGTCAGGGCATATGCCTGGGCTACGGGTTCGATCTCCTGGTCAGGGCGTGTGCAAGAGGCAACCAACCGATCAGTGTTTCTCTTTTGCATCAATTTTTCTCTCCCTCCTGTCCCCTCTCTCTAAAATCAATAAGCATGGCCTCCAGCAGGTAAAGATCAAATAAAAAATAAAGAAGAAATTACAGAAACATTTCATAAACTCTTCATTCTAGCATATTTTCACTGAGAAAAGAGTTTCTCAAATTAAAAAATATAACAATAATACTATATATAGTTATCTTCCACTATAAAAAAGATTGTTAGAGACCATGCAACAAATCTGGGAAAATAAGCTATCTTTCTTAACATACCACTATATTAAAGTACTGTATATTAAAGCAGGGAGAGAGAAAAACACAACTAAAGTTTGGAGAGTATAACTGTATTACAATAACCAAAAAAAGTTCATTAAGTGATCAAGCCAATAATCAATACTACACCTGAAGGCCTTTGCCTTCATGTCAATACTATTATGATATATGGTAACTTAAAAGTTCAGCAATTTTTGTCATTTCCAACTGGCCCTATGCAAAAAAGCTGGAAATTGGCTTGAACTTAAGTCTTTTTCTAGGTTTGACATAATTTATACTGTCATTTAATGTCAGAAAAGAAAGGAGCCTGGGGATAACGGGTGTTTTCCACATTGCTTCATGTAGCACTATCATAAATTAGGGTCAAAAAAACAGAGGGCCAAGGAAAGTCACCAGATGCTCACACCAAAAAAGGGGAGGGTGCTACAACAGTTTGGGTATCAGATTTAAAAGCAGCAAAGCAACAGATAGGTTCACTATAACAAGATTATGTAAATCAGAGATGTACGATTTAAAAGATCTCAGAGCAGATAGGTGATAAGTTATTTTACAAAATACATTTTTCTTACCAAGATGGCATGTTCAGCAACTACTTACTAGGCTAAAGTCACTCATAAGCAGGGCTATGTTTTGATTTTGCTCACAACTGTAATGCCAATGAATACAGTGCTATGCCCAATTGGAACTTAGTGGCCTGATTACTTAACCAAATGAATTTAAATGTTTACAGAGTACTTAAGGCCCTAAAATTTACATAGTCAATGCCTTAAAATTTCCAATGGTTTCTACTAGTATTTCCTCATCACAGTCCACTTAAGTCTTCACACAGATAATTACCAACTGCCATTCCTTACCCCATTTGGTTAAAATTAATGATAGTCTCCAGACGGAGACAATCTCAATGAGAAGAGAAAACAGGGAGAGTTAGGGACTGACAAGGCTGCTGGGCTTTGAGGGACAGGGTAAAAGGGAGCTACAGAGAACTGAGTCTCATAAATCTATCTTAAAATCCCTCACAGGTCCTTGGTTGACTCTTAAACTGGGACATTTGGAGTGCAACTCTGAGTGGCCTAGCAGAGAACAACTGAGCCAAGACTTCAGAGGCTGGAAATCCTCAACTTTCAGATGAAACTGAAAGACCATGCTCTAGGAATCAGGTGAAATACATCTGTCCAACAAATCCTAAAACCAATTCACGACAAGATCAAGGTAATCTACCTATAAATTAACTACCTTCAAGAACCAAACTCTACACTCTTCAAAGAAAACATAATCTAGAGCCTCTATGAATATTATCTACAACACCTAGCAAACAAATACTACTAGACATGAAAAAAACATTTTTTAAGAAACAAATGATCAAGGCATTAAATCTTCCATGGAGGTACACCCAGACATAATCCAGATGATGGAGTTGTCAGACAAAGACCTACTATAATAACTATAACTACTATAGTAAAATAGAAGATTAGGGAAAGTGATTTTAAAAAATAAGTAATTTTTTTTTTACCAAAAAGTAAAACCTCTATTGGTGTTAAGGTTATCATATAATGTCTAAGATCCACAATACTCCTGAATATTTTTTTTGGTTGATAGCTTCTCTTTATTTTTATCCAGTTATTGAGATATAACTGACATAGAACACTATATAAGCTAAACTACATATATTGTAAAATTATTACAATAATTTTAGTTAACAACCATCAACTCATATAAATACCAAAAAAAGAAGAATCAGATAGACATTATGGAACTGCCAACTATGTCTGAAATTAAGAGCTCACTGGATGAGTAACAACAGACTGAACTCGGCTGAATGTAGGGCTGGTGAAGTCAAAGACAAGCCAACAGAAAATATTCAAACAAACCCAGGGCAGGGGAAAAGGATAGATGGTAAGGAAAAAGTGGAAGAAGGTTAAAATGTTGAGGGACAAGAGGCAAGAAATCGGGACACAAACATTACAGAAAGATAAAACCAAAATTTACCAAATCTCACCAGAACCTCATGTCACAGACAAAAAGCTTGGGGAACCCCAAGTAGTATAAATACAAATGAAACGACACGTGGGCACACAAGGCTCGAACTCAGTTACTGAAAACTAAAGATGAAGAGACAGTATTAAAAGTAGTCAGGAGCCCTGACTGGTGTCGCTCAGTGGGCTGGGTGTCATCCCACAAACTGAAAGGTCACTGGTTCCATTTCTGGTCAGGGCATATCCTGGGTTGCAGGCCAGGCCCCCAGTTGTCAGCACATGCAAGAGGCAACCAACCAATCAATGTATGTCCCGCACATTGATGTCTCTGTCCCTCTCTTATCCCTCTCTCTAAAAATAAATAAAATCTAAAAAAAAGAAAAAAAAAAGCAGTCAGGAGGGGTGAAAAAGGAACACATACATATTACTTTCACAGGAACAGCTAACATCTCAACAGAAACCATGAAAGCCATAAGACAAAAGGATGATATACTCTTGCTGTAAAAAAGCTGTTAACCCAGCATTTTTCTAAAAAGGATTTTACTTATTTTTAGACAGAGGGGAAGGAAGGGAGAAAGAGAGGGAGAGAAACATCAATGTGTGGTTGCCTCTTGCACACCCCTTACTGGGGACCTTGGCCCGCAACCCAGGGATGTGCCCTGACTGGGAATTGAAACACGGAACAGTGACCCTTTGGTTTGCAGACTAGTGCTCAATCCACTGAGCCTCACCAGCCACGGCAATGTTAACCTAGAATCTGACCTAGGAAAAAACATCCTTCAGGAACGGAGAAATACAAACTCACACAAACAGACCGATCCCTGACACCCCACACCCCAGAGGTCCAAGGAAAGAGGAACACCAAAGGAAAATCTTCAGGGTGGGGAAAAATTTCCAGAAGGCAGCATGGAAGCACAAAAGAAAAAGAAAAACACTGAAAAGAGTAAATATATAAAAGACTATTAACAGTGTAAAGGTGCAGTAATAATTCTGTGTTGTGGAACTTAAAATAATAATGATGGATCTGTCAAAGGGGTAGACATATACAGATTAACAACATTTGGGTGTGTGAGTAAAAGCTACTCTTCCTCTCCAAGTTAAAAAATACTGACTTCTCTTAATAAATTAAAAGACAGATGATAAGAAAAAATTTACTCATAATTTCAAAATCTTCATTTAAAAGCCATAATTTTACAACATTTACTAAAGCATTTTACCTCAGCAGCACATAAGAATGGATTAATTATACCATGGGATAATTCCAAGTTTCACTGAGCCCAAAATGTCACTTCTTTTCAATTATTGATTTTAATTTTCAAAATTAGAAGAATGGAAGACTATATTATTTCTAATATATTTATATTAGCAATCTCTAGACATATAGAAATGAAAGGCAGGTAATAAATTCAGGAAAAAAATATATTCAGTTCCTAGAATTAAAAGAGTGTTCTTTTGAATTAAAGGTCCTACTTTAGTTCATGTTTTATTAAGAATATATAACTGTGAATTTTTCCTGTAACTATAATAGCTACTCGTCTTTAAATATGTGGATGTATGCATCAATAGGATACCAATTATTAATCTTTCAGTCTTCACTTTTAATACATAAATCTGCTACACTTTAGGAAGAATGTTCTAAAACACTCTGAAAATGTGTATTAACCATAGAAAATTATCTTCTCAATTATTTGAAACTTTATAATGCAAGCATAGTACTGATATTTCCTATATAAGCCTTTTATGTTACTACCTACAGTTTAACAGTCTCGTGTTCAAATTTTTAAACTATATGAATTTCTTAAACCTTCTTGCTAAAGCAAAAATGTTTTAACAGCCAACTGTTTCCAAGCTAGAATAAAAAATACTAAACTACTCTGAAAATACTAATTCACATGGCACAGACCAAATAAGATTTAGAAATCATGACAGAAATTACTTATGAAAACATTAAAATTAAAATCTGTATAAAAGGGCATATTTTTCTCAGAACAAATTTTCTCTCAGAACAAAAAAAAAGGAACAATCCTTTTTTTTTTGTTTTGTTTTGACTGATTCGAGAGAGAGGAAGGCAGGGGAGAGAAACACTGATTCAGTGTTCCACTTATTTATTCATTCATTGGTTGCTCTTTTTATTTTCTTAAATATATTTTGTTGATTATGCTATTACAGTTGTCCTAATTTCCCCCTTTGTACCTCTCTAGCTGGTACCCCCCTCCCTCCGGCAATCCCCCGTTAGTTCATGTCCATGGGTCATGCACATAAGTTCTTTGGCTTCTCCATTTCCTATACTATTCTTGTCATCCTCGTCTTATTTTGTACCTACCCTTTATGCTTCTTAATACCTACACCATTCCCCCCATTCTTCCCCCTCCCCTCCCAGCTGATAACCCTCCAAATGATTTCTGTATCTGTGTGCCGTGAGCAGAGATCTAACCCACATCCTTCATGTATTGGGTTGAAGCTCCAACAAATCAAACTACCTGGCCAGGGCTCAACAATCCATTCTTTATTAGCAGAAATTTAAGCTAAAAAGCTTACCATCAACCATTCATCCTATAAGGTTCTTGATTTCACAGTTACATTGTAAATTATTATAAAGGAAAAAGATGTTAGAGACTGATGAGTGAGACATGCCTCATTATAAAATCATTTTCTGTTCATTTATGCAACTTATTATTTTGTCACTATAGAACCTCTTCAATTTAAATAACCAGGATGCCTTTTTTTTCTTTCTTATTTTCAACTTAGATCAAACAAAACAAAAAATATTCACATAGGATGTGATTTAAAACTTTTAATCTAATGCTATGGAGATAGTCCATTCTGTGGGAAAAGTCCAATTCCTATACCTTTTGAATCTATGGCAACATATATAACAATGAGAATTATTTTCAAGAATGATACCTATATTGTACTAAATTCTTTGATCAAAACATGACTGATAAATTACCAGCCAAATCAAAACAAAGGAATTATTTTATTTTGTAAAAGAACTATAACAAAAATGCTTTAAGGTCACTACTCAGTTAAGCATAAACCTCAATTAACTATAACAAATTTCTAAATTTTTCAGTATTTATCTTCACTTGCTAAGTATTTAAAATACAAACTGAATGACAATAAAATTACTTTTAAAAAGAATTTATTTAATTTTTAGAGGAGTGAAGGGAGGGAGAGAAGAAGAAAAACATCAATGTGTGGTTGCCTCTAGCATGCCCCCTGTTGGGGATCTGTCCCACAACCCAGGCATGTGCCCTGACTGGGAATCCAACCCACAACCCTTTGATTCACAGGCCGACACTCAACCATCAAGCCACAACAGCCAGGGCTAAAAATTAAAGTATTCTGAAATTGTATCTCCTCTTAAAATTCTATGTAAGGCTATTAACTACTGAGGTATCTAAAACAGGATAACCATTAAAAAGGCATAAGGGTACTGTGTGATAACTTGTATCACCCAACTTCACAACATTCTCCCTGAAACCCACAGAATAAGTGTTCTCATGGGATATACCTAAAATTGGTTCAATCAGTTATTTTTCAATTATGCAAGACTGAGAAAGAAGTAAAGGAAATAAGATTACCATATGATCTCAGGAACTAAATATATTTTACAAACTTGTCATTTTTATGGTTAGTTTTAAATTTACATTCCGCTGAAAACCAAATTCTTTACTGCCAAATCCCAGTTATCCTCTACCTATTCTCTCAGCTTGGTAGCCTCCCCCATAAGCAAATGTCATTGAAATACCCACGTTTTACCAATATTTCTAGGTTTAAAAATTATCCAGACAAAACAAGAAATGCTAATTTATCAATTATGACTACTCTCAAAGTAATCAAAGACATTTTTGACTCAAAATTTGACAATCTGCACTTGAAAAACCATTGTATACATATTTCAGATGGATAAAGCCATGAGACCCTGCAGTGTTTATTTAGTTGGTAAGGCATCAGTGAGATTGAAAGAGAGGGTATGTGAAACAAGACACAGAGAGAATGGTAGGTTGGAGTAAGATTGTAAAAGGCCTCAAAGGTCAGGCTAAAAGTGTATCTGTCATCCTGTGAGCAACGGAAGCCATTAACTAACAGATCAAAGTGATTAAATACGATGACAAGGAAATTGAAAAGACAGCCAGTTTAACTGCAAAACCTGGTTTAACCATTAAACCTGGTTTTAGATTTGCTGAGCTTATGAGATTCAAATAAAAAATGTATAAATTGCCCGGCTGGTGTAGCTCAGTGGATTGAGCGTGGGCTGGGAACCAGAGGGTCCCGGTTCGATTCCCAGTCGGGGCACATGCCTGGGTTGCAGGCCAGGTCCCCGGTGAGGGCCATGTGAGAGGCAACCATAAATTGCTCTTTCTCCCTCCCTTCTCCTCTCTCTGAAAATAAATAAATACAATCTTTAAAAAAAAATGTATAAATAAAATAATAAAAAAATTTATTATTTAAAAAAGTAATAAAATGGTCTTGGGATTCAGTAGCTGCTTAGCAATAGAACACAGTTGAAGGGGAAGAAAAATGCTGAACAAGGGTAGGACAAGTTTCACAGTTAGTTGCAAAGAATCTCAGGTAGCTTTTTACATTCTGCAAAAATCAACACATGTATCAAACATAATATTAACCTTGTGAGATAATCCTAATATCATAAAGCTAGATAGTTCCCAAATCTAGGATCATTTCTGTGCATTTTCATTAAACCTGATTAAAGTTCAGATTCGTCCTTTTCGCCACATTTCAATTTACATCGCTTAAATTCCAAAACGATGTTTTTCCCCCCCATGGTTAGGAACATTCAATGTCTCTTCCACCCTCAACCCTAACACACAAACCATCTCTTCCAGAAATAATAAGCCTTTCCTTCAGGACACCCAATTTATGTCCTCTGTTATTTCACTGAACAAATGTATTTACTAAGAACTTTCAGGATTTTTTCCAAAGGTTAGGACATCACCTAAGCTTTAATATGAAATATGCAAAAATAAATTTTCTCCTAACACTAATAAAGGTTTGAAGCACTGGCTCAAAGTGTGGTCCACAGACTTCTGCTGGTTATAGTCTACAGCCAGGTTAAGTATAGAAATGTAAACATCTAGAAAACTTTCTAGCCATTTGACAGTACATAAATGTTGAAATTAGCATCACATATTTTATATGCACCATTTTACAAAAACATAAGCTTGGAAATAGTTTAAAAATAAACTAGTTTTCAAGCAGAGTATAAGCAGCACTGGTTTAGATCACATACTGAGAGTCTCTAAGAACCTTGGTTTAGGTCACATACTCTTTAGTACCAAGACTGAAATCCCAGCTCTGCTATTCACACAAGGTATAATTTTGGCAAAGTTCAACATCATAGCACCAAATAATGGATTAACAATATTATTGGTAACCCATTTCCAGTAGCATTTTCTGATATTCCCCCTTCCTTACTTCATTGTTTTCTAAATTAGAAAGACACTGTGATCTTTTTAATGTTAATATATAATTGTCTTTTCTATAAAATATATTTTATGGATTATGCTATTAGAGTTGTCCCATTTCCCTCACCCTTTATTCCCTCCATGTTGCACCACCCCTCCCACCCGCATTCCCCCCTCCCCCGCCCCTAGTTCATGACCATGGGTCATATGTATAAATTCTTTGGCTTCTCCATTTCCTATACTATTCTTAATCTCCCCCTATTTGTACCTACCATTTATTTTTCTTGTACCCTGTACCTTCTCCTCCATTCTCCCCACTCCACCTCCCTGCTGACAACCCTCCACGTGATCTCCATTTCTGTGATTCTGTTCCTGTTCTAGTTGATTAGTTTTTCTTTTTTTCCTTTCAGTTGTTGATAGTTGTGAGTTTGTCCTTATTTTACTGTCCATATTTTTGATCATCTTCTTTTTCTTGGGTAAGTCCCTTTAACATTTCATATAACGGTTTGGTGATGACGAACTCCATTAACTTGATCTCACTTCGGAAGCACTTTATCTGCCCTTCCATTCTAAATAGCTTTGCAGGATAACGTAATCTTGGATGTAGGTCCTTGCCTTTCATGACTTGGAATACTTCCTTCCAGCCCATTCTTGCCTGCAAGGTTTCTTTTAAGGAATTCAGCTGATAGTCTTATGGGAACACCTTTGGAGGTAGCTGTCCTTTTCTCTTGCTGATGTTAAGATTCTCTCCTTATCTTTCCTTGTGGGTTATGTTAATTATGATGTGCCTTGGTGTGTGTTTCCTTGGGTCCAATTTCTTTGGGACTCTCTGGGCTTCCAGGACTTTCTGGAAGTCTATTCCCTTTGCCAGATTAGGGAAGTTCTCCTTCATTATTTTTTTCAAATAAGTTTTCAATTTCTTGCTCTTCCTCTTCTCCTTCTCGCGCACCTATGATTTGGATGTTGGAACATTTAAAGTTGTCCTGGAGGTTCCTAAGCCCCTCTTCATTTTTTTGAATTCTTGTTTCTTCTCTGTCCTGGTTGGATGTTTATTTCTTCCTTCTGGTCCAAACCACTGATTTGAGTCTGGTTTCCTTCCCATCACTGTTGGTTCCCTTTATTTCACTTTTCATAGCCTTCACTTTTTCCTCTAATTGCGACCAACTTTCAACCAATTCTGTGAGAATCCTGATTACCAGTGTTTTGAACTGTGCATCTGATAGGTTGGCTATCTTTGTCATTTAGTTGTATTTTTTCTGAAGCTCGGATCTGTTCTTTCATTTGAGCCATTTTTTGTCTGGGCACTCCTGTTACACATTAAGCAGCAGAGCCTTAGGTATTCACCAAGACAGGGCAACGCACCTCGCTGTGTGGTGGCGCTGTCTGTGGGGGAGGGGTCAGAGAGGGAACAATGCCACTTGCTCAGCTCTCGGCTGGTTCAGTAACTTCCTCCACTACTCACATGCAAATTGGGCCCTTCTGGTTCTGATTCCCAGTGGGTGAGTTAGTGTACATTCCAGGACCCTGTGGGTCTCTCCGGCAAACTCTCCTGTGAGGCTGGGAATTTCTTCTGCCGCCTCAAGCCCCATAGATTTTTTCAGTAAGAACTTCTGAGGCTTAATTTCCCTGTGTGGTCTACCTTGCTTCCCAGTTGTTCCTCCCCGTTTACCTGCACACAAATGTGGGACCACCCATTCCACCAGCCACAGCCCACCCCGGTCCTCCAGCTGCCACCTTGCGGTGCCGCGAGTCCTCCCTACCCTGAATGCCCATCTCTGCCCCTCCTACCGGTCTGGATGAATGTTTCTTCTTTAACTCCTTGGTTGTCGGACTTCTATAGTTTGATTTTCTGGCAGTTCTGATTGTTTTTTGTTTTTAAATTTGTTGTCCTTTTGGTTGTTCCAGGAGGCACAATCTATCTACCTACACCTCCATCTTGGCCAGAAGTCCTGATTGGAAAGACCACTGTGGTCTTAATAGAAATATAAATGTTGCAAAAAGGCTGCTACAGTTACTGACCCAACATGTCAGTAAACAGAAGGTACTATATATAGATATGAAATAATGAGCAGAAGGGCAAGCAAAGTAAGATCTGAAAAGGATGATGGCTTTGTAATTTTTAAAGTGGTAACACCAACTCTCAAACTTCATCCAAACTATGAGTTTTTACTTAGGCAACATTTACTAAGAAGCAGCTATCAAGGAAGTTGTTATATATTTTTATATACATTATTTCAATATATTACATATTATCTCAATATATTCAGTCTTCACATTCTATTTTCTTTCCTCTTCAAAAATGAGCCCTGGGAAGTTAACATGTCCTAGCTGTATGCTACATTGAAATCCAGGACTGTCAGTGTTCAAGGCTAGAGTCACCATATGTCCTAGCTTTACCTGTTTGTTGCTTCAGCATTATGATTACCAGAACCTTCGTTCTCTCAAAATTACCCAGAGATGGGTAGTATTTATACATGTTACCAAGGTACATAAGTAGCATAACCCTACTGCACATTCTATGCTGTGTACCACAGCCTGAGGGCAACACCTTCACTATATTGCAAGTACAAGTCACTGCCAATAAACTAGAAAAAAAGGCAAGAATGGTACACCTCGTCCTCCCCAACACACAACAAAAATCCCACTAGTAGGAAAAAAAGCAAGTAAATGTCAATGTTTAATTATAGTGAGTTGATATTATTATGCAAGACAGTATACTAAATGTCTATGTGAATGTCTCAGAAATACACTTAATATAAAATAAAAGCCTCTGTTTCATGAGTACAAATTACTAACTCTTTGAGGGGAAAAATTATTTAATACAAGTAAGACAGGTAAACAAATTTCATATTTTACTCTTTCAGTTTCCAAGCATTCAATCCCTAGGTCTCTTTTTAGCAAAGGATGCATTCCTCCCCCACTCCCACACCCTCCCATAAGTAAATTAGTATAATCAACTAACTAGTAAAAGAAAAAGTGGAGTCTCATCACCTGCCTTCTAAAGAATAAAAAAAATTGCTGTGAACACTGAATACTACCCCAATTAATCATTCTTTTGGTTTTTAGTTTTCAAATATATGTCCATAGTAAAAAACTACCAGCTAATCTGACATTTCATCAGGAAAGTGTGCTTATGGATTTTGCAGTTCTTCCTAGTTTGTAACAAACGATTAAAATGGTGACCTCTGTGCCCTAAATTAAAAAGTTGTAGAAAAACATCATATAGAAATTTAGCAAAAAAGTTTAAAGCGCTGCTCATAGGGAAAAATTTTTTTCATGCAAAGGACTGTGAAATCCCACGTATCAATTTTATTCTAAAGATAGTATTCCTTAACATTCTTTTCAACTACTGGAAAATGACATCTAAACAAAAAAATACTAGAAGCTGAGGTATAGAGAGGGGCTGTGATGATTTGTACAAATTGGGTTATGTCTAAAAATATTGCAAAATTTAGTATGTAGATATTCAATCTACTAGATAACATTAACCTAAATAGCTGACTTAAATAAATGACTGCACAAGACTCTTTCATGAACAGAGTTTATTAAACTTATTGTAATGGCCATACCCAGGTAGCTCAATCGGGTTAGAGTAGGGGTGTCAAACTCATTTTCACCAGGGGCAACATCAGCCTCGTGGTTGCCTTCAAAGAGCCAGAAGTAATTTTAGGACTGTATAAATATAACCACTCCTTAACCAGGGGCAAGGAGCACGGCACTGCCGCTGGGTAGAAACAAGATACCAGGCTGCATAAAACAAGGTGGAGAGCCAGACCTGGCCCGCGGGCTTTGCGTTTGCCACCTGTGGGAGAGCGTCATCCCAATACACCAAGGTTGCAGGTTTGATCCTGCGTCAGGATACATATATGTGCCAATGTCAGGGCACATATAAGAAGCAACCAATGAATACATAAATAAGTGGAACAACAAAACCAATGTTTCTCTCTAAAAATCAATAAATTTAAAAAAAAGTTTGTTGTACTGTAGCTAAAAATGGACATTTCTAGATCAAGCTATACTTAACTGCATTTTACTCATACATTAAAAATATCCCTACAAGCTACACTTAAATTCTGATCTTGTAGAATACAATTTTACAACTTGAATGCACATATCCTTAACTCTTTTTTTTTTTTTTTTAATTTATTTTCAGAGAGAGGAGAAGAGAGGGAGAAAGAACAATGTATGGTTGCCTCTCACATGGCCCTCACTGGGGACCTGACCCACAACCCAGGCATGTGCCCCGACTGGGAATCGAACCGGGACCCCCTGGTTCCCAGCCCACGCTCAATCCACTGAGCTACACCAGCCGGGCTATCCTTAACTCTTAACTACTAGAAAGACTTGTAGGCATCTTGTACATTTAAAATAAATGAATTCTTACCGTAGAGCTAATATCTATTAACTGTATTATTCTGCACATCTATGTAGCTTAGGACAAAATTTCAAATTTCAGAAAGGAAAGTGTGATAATAGAGACAGAAGAAATGTGCAATGCTGTAGAATGGTAACACCAACAAAAAAATTAAATGTCAATGCTAATTAAACTAAAGGCTACCAGAAGACTCATATTTAAAAATAACTATGAAAGGGATGGTTCCAGTGTGGAAATATGGCCCTGGCCGTTCAAGACTCATGTCTGAGTGTGGGATGGGGCGGGTGGTGGTGGGCAGTGATGGGGTGGAATCACTAAAAAAGATGATGAACACTGTAGCCAGGGCTACAGCGCTAAGGCTGGAAGATGAGGATAAAGACACTGCTGCCACTGGAGGTTCTATAGCAGGGGTGTCAAACTCATTTTCACCAGGGGCCACATCAGCCTTGCGGCTGCCTTCAAAGGACCAAATGTAGAGCTCCTTGCCCGTACCTAAGGAGTAGTTACATTTATACAGTCCTAAAATTACATTTGGTTCTTTGAAGGCAACCGCAAGGCTGATGTGGGCCCCGGTGAAAATGGGTTTGCCATCCGTGTTCCATAGGAAGGTGTGACTTGGAAAAGGGTCACTTTTCTTCTGATGACTAAGGAACAGAAGGTGACAATGAAGATGAAATTGAACACTGACAATAAAAATGCTGTATAAGCTAGTGTTGGAACTAATGCAGGCTGGGCAGATGACATGGCTAAAATTCTTAACAAAAAAACTAAAAGTAAACCTACTATTCTGGTCAAAACAAAGAGCTGGAAAGGAGGAAAAAAGTTAAAGCAGGAGAGACTAGGAAAAAAGAGAACAGCTTGATAAGAAGCAGGAATGTGAAATGATGTGCGGAGTTAAGCCAAATGTTGTCAAAGACAAACAGAGGAATTGTCAGAGAATTGCAACAACAGACGTACAATTATTCAATGTTGTACAGAAGCATCAAAAGAACGTTGATGAAAAGGTTATAAAGAAACTGGCAGCTCTAATAGAATGCATATTAAGTTGATTATCAACTGTTTTCAAGAAAGATTTCATCAGTGTCCTGAGAGGTATGCATGCAAGGACAAACTAAGAAAGTTCAGTGACAAAAACTCAAAAACAAAAGGAGAGGGCCCACATTTACTGCTGGTAGGAATGTAAAATGCTATAGCAACTATGAAAAACAGTATGGAGACTCCACAAGAAATTAAGAAGAGAGTGACTGTACAGTCCAGCAACCCCTCTTCTGAATACCCCCAAATTTTACATTTACTCACAAAGACACATGCACGTCTATGTTCACTGCAGCATTATTCACAATGGCCCAAGACATGGAAACAAGTGAAATGTTCTTTGACAGATGATCAGATAAAAAAAATGTGCTATGTGTATACAGTAGAATACTACTCAACCATAGGAAAAAATGAAAGACTGCCATTTGTACCAACATGAATGGATCTTGAAAATATCATGCTAAGTGAAATACATAAGACAGAAAAAGTCAAGAACCACAAGATTTATTTCAAATGTAGAATATAAAACTGAAAGCAACAAATAAAAAAAACAAGAAAAACAAAAACTCAAACACTGACAATAGTATGGTGGTTACCAGAGCGAAGTGGGGTGGGGGTTGGTAAAGGGTAAAGGGGGTCAAATATACAATGACGGAAAATTTGACTTTGGGTGGTAGACACACAATACAATACACAGATGAAGTATCATAGAATTGTATTCTTGAAATCTATAATTTTATTAACCAATGTCACCACAATAAATTTAATTAGGAAAGAGAAGGCGGCGGCAGCAGCCCAGGATGGACAAGCCTACGTGATTTTATGACGTGAGCATCCATGAAAGACTGGGACGAAGAAAGTGATGGACCAGATAACAGCAGACAAGGATCTGGATGATGACACATAATGCTATATAGGAAATACAATGTACATCATTTTATTTTTCCTAGAAAAATACTTCATGCTCTGAAAGTTGGGGAATTATAAAGATACAACTTTTAAGAAAGACTTTTACTATTACCAACGTTGATGTCTCCCCCCTCACATAAACTTGCAAAACTTATTTTTCAAACTTTTCATATGCATTTTGCCACGATTATTACAAATTTACATATTGGTCATGGATATTGGTGTTTTGTCTCAATGTTAACATTACCAATGTTTCCAGAAATGCACTATTTTAATTAACATGAATTCCTTGAGCTTAAAAAAAATAATGAAAATTAAGGTTTTTTAAATAAAAAATAACTGGAAAGGTTCATATAAGTTGACCATTATACAAAAGTAAAAAGTACTTCAAAATACATCAATAACACCCTGGCCAGGTGGTTCAGTTGGTTGGAGCCTTATCTGGTACACCAAAAGGTTGCAGGTTTAATCCCCATTGGGACGCATACAAGAGGAAAAAAAAAAAAAAAAAAAAAATTCATGTTTCTCTCTCTCTAAAATCAATAAACACATCCTCAGGTGAAAATAAAAATATATAGTAATAACATTAGGACAAGCATTTACACTACACAAAATTGTATTTGTTCCAGTAACATCGTAATTTCTATTTCAATTATACTTTAAAGCTTTATAATTTTAAAGGCAAATATTTTAATGAATTCAACTATTGCTTCTAAGTTTATTTCTTTAAAAATTCTGAAAAGCATAAGCAAAACTTAATATTAAATGTTAAGTTTAAAAAATAAATTTGACACGTTACAGTTAAACAAGCAGTTGAATTCTTTCTAAAATTCTGTCAAAGTTCTATGACATTAAAAATTAAAGGTTAAAGATTTAAAGGTTAAAGGTTAAAATTTTTATGTAAACTATAGTTTTAGAGGAAAAAAGATATCTTTTTATACTCCAAATATTCAAACCATCTTTCTAAACAAATTAACCTATATTTCTTTAAAAAGTTAGAAAAATGAAAAAAAAAAAAAAGGACAAAAACAAAGCTCTATATAAAAATAAGTTAGCCCTGGCTGGTGTAGCACAGTGGATTCAGTGTCGGCGTACAAACCAAAAAGGTCACAGGTTCAATCCCCAGTCAGGACACAGGCCTGGACTGCGGCCAAATCCCCAGATGGGGGCTTGTGAGAGGCAACCAATCATCGTTTCTCCTGCACATCAATGTTCCTCTCCCTCTCTTTTTCCCTTCCTTCCCCTCTCCCTAAAAATAAAAAATCTTTTAAAAAAATAAATAAAAAGTTAGAAAACCAGGTAGTCACTGTTTCCAGTGTCTCCAGGTTTACAGAGTAGGTTACATCCTTCTACTCAAATTAAATTAATGAACTATCAAGCTTCCAAATATAAAAAGATCTATATAAACTTTTCCATAGTTCTTTCTTTAATCCAGTAAATACACTAAATTTTTGCTTTCTTCAAAGAAACCATCAGGACACTGTTTTATTATTTTATATTAGTAAAAAGAAGAATACGCACACACACACATATACACACCCAAAGATACAACCAAAAGGTAATATATATTATGGTGTTCATGGTACAGGCATTAAATATGATGTTTGGGAAAATATTTTAAAATGCTAGTGTAAATGTGGGGAAAAAGATCATTACAGAAATGTATAAAAATGAGCACCTTTACTTTGGGGGGAGAGGACACACTTTATTTTTAAGATGTCCTAAATATACTGTGATCCATCCAATGAAATATTATTCTATGCTAAAAATGGCTATCATGCTGTGAAAAGACACAGAGGCCCTGACTGGTGTGGCTCAGTAGATTGCACGCCAGTTTGATTCCTGCTCAGGGCATAGGTCAGGTCTCCAGTTGGGGGCGTGCAAAGAGCAACCAATCAATGTTCCTCTCTCCCTTTCTCCCTCCTTTCTGCTCTCTCTAAAAATAATAAAATCTTTTTTTTAGTAAAAAAGACATAGAGGACCCTCAAAAAATGCATATTCCTAAATGAAAGAAGACAATCTGAAAGGTCTATAAACTACATGATTCCAACTATATGACATTCTGGAAAAGACAAAACTATGAAGACAGTAAAAAGATTAGTGGTTGCCAGAGGTCAGGAGGGATGTATCGGCAGAGGACAGAGGAATTGTAAGCACTGAAACTACTCTGCACGTACTCTACTCTGCATGATAAATGCATGCCATTATACACTTGTCGAAATTCACAGAATGTACAAAAGTAAATCCTAATGTAAACTATTGACTTGGGGTTATGATGATGTGTCGATGTAGGTTCATCCAGTGTTAACAAATGTACCGCTTTGGTGTTGATACTGATAGTGGGGAGGCTGTGTGCAGGGGGGCAGGGGTGGGGGGCTGAAGGTGTATAGGAAAGCACCCTCTGCACCTTCCTCTCAATTTTGCAGTAAAACTAAACCTGGTCTAAAAAATAAAGTATTTAAAAGGAAAAGAAAAAGGCACAAAGATGAATACAGTGAGAAAAAAATAATACACAAACAGATAAAGCAAAGACCTACCATAGGACGCCTAGTTGTTGAAATGACTGATAATTTTTATTTTCCTCATACCAATTTAAATGTTTCAAATTTATTATAAGAAAATTATTCTGAAGCCCAAATATATATTTGAGTCTATTTCTGGACTGCTCAGTCAGTTCCAGTGATCTGTCAGTGCCTATGCACCAGCATTACATTTTTAAAAATTACCTAGGCTCAGTAATGTTTTCTCTCATTGAAGAGCAAGTTCCCCATTGCCCCTTTGCTCTTGCTTTCCAGAAATTCACTGCCAATTCTCATTTATTCTTTCAAGTAAACTTCACAACGATTTTATAAAACAGGGGCTTTGCAAACTTTTTCTAAAAAGAGTAAATATTTTATGCTGGTGTTCTAGCACTTACTCTTTTGTTTTATAATCCTTTACACAAAAGTAGCCTTAAGGTAGGTTTGTGGAATCCAGCATAAAGTGTAGGTCCCTATCCACCTGCAAAGATTTTGGCATTTTGATGCAGTTTGTACTGAATTTAGGAAATTCAGGAAAAAAACATCTTTCTAAAATAAATCTTTTTTAAAACCAAATTATATTCTTCATGTATTAAAATCCTCCAATGTATTTCTCAGTAAAGTTGTACAGCTTTTATTTATGAATCCTGCAAATTACTTGTTAGATATATGAGTATAATTCCTGGGCACGTGAGGGCACTAGCACTTGAGTACATCAATGCCCTAAAGTGCTTGCTAAATTTGCTATTTCTGGGCAACTTATGGTCAAGGTGGAGGCACAGATGGACACAACATGCCTCCTTATACAACCACATGAAAACTATAACTAACATACAGAACAACCATCACTCAGAACTGTCAGAAACCAAGCTGAATGGAAGTCTGCCAACTACGGAATTAAAGAAACCATATCCATCCAGACTGGTAGGAGGAGCAGAGACACCAAAGGGGCTGATTCCACATCCACGTGTATGAATAAAAATTCAGGACGGATATCTTGGGAGCGAGGAGTTCCAGCCCCACACCAAGACCCCAGCCCAGGGTTCCAGTTCCAGTCCCCACAACTTCTGGCTGCAAAAACCAGCAGGGACCGAGTCGGCAGAAGAAACTGCTAAAGTCCCAAGCAATTCCCCTTAAAGAACCCACACATGGATTTACACAGACTCTTTCCCTCTGAGCTCCAGTACCAGGATAGCAGGTTGAAAGGCACCAGTAATGAAAAAACACAGGAAGAAAGTGAACTGTCTGGCATCAGGGCAAGAGCTAGGGGACAGCTTTATCCCAGACAGAGAAGCAGGCAGAGGCCATTGTCCCTTTTCTGAACCCTCTCACCACAGGGCCACAAAGCCAGCACACTGCTGCCATATCTGAGACTCCATCAACCTAACACTGTTTGTCCCGCCCTGGAGACCCCCAGAAACTCAACCCCACGGAACTGATAGGACTACCAGGTTGCTTTTCCATATGAATAGCTGGTCTTGGCTCCTGCTTCACAACTTCCTAAATCCTCCCAAACAAACAAGAGCCAGCCTTAGTGACCCTCCAGTGCTGGTACCTCTTGCTAAGTGGCCCCAAGCCTGGCACTAGTAACAGCCAGCTTAGATTCACAGCTTGGCCTCCCCTGAAAATCTCCAGGCCCAGCACAAGTAGCAGCCATCTCAGATTGCTTTGGCAGGCTGGTCCTGCACAAAACACAAGTAGGGGCTGACCTTGGCTTGCACCGCCCAGGAGCTACAGACCACATCAGAGTACCAACACCCTGCCCCTGCACAGCTAATCCTCCATGAAGGGCAGAGGTTGGTGGTCAGTAGTCACAGCCAGTCATTGCAGCTGACTGGCATAGGTAAATCTCTCCCATTGACCTGCCAACAATAATCAAGGCTCAATTACAAGAGGAGGATGTACTCAGCCCACACAAAGGGCACACCTCCAGTACCCAGCTTGGGTAATAGAGGAGGCTGTGCCACTGGACCCTACAGGACACCTACTACATTAGGCCACACTACCAAGACAGAGAGTCATAGCAGCTCTACCTAATACACAGAAACAAACATAGGGAGGCTGCCAAAATGAGGAGACAAAGAAACACGGTCCAAATGAAATAACAGACCAAAGCTTCAGAAAAAGAGCTATATGAAATGGAAATAAGCGATTTATCAGATGAAGAGTTCAAAACACTATTTATAAAGATGCTCAAGGAACTTAGTGAAAACCTCAACAACATAAAAAAGATCCATTCAAAAATGAAGGATACACTAATTAAAATAAAGAACAATTTACAGGGAAACAACAGTGGAGTAGATGAGGCCAAGAATCAAATCAATGATCTGGAAGATAGGGAAGCAAAAAACAACCAATCGGAATAAGAAAAAACTATCCAAAAACAGGAGGATGGTGTAAACAGCCTCTGGAACAACTTCAAGAGTTCCGACTTCAGCATCACAGGGGTGCCAGAAGGAGAACAGGAAGAGCAAGAAATTGGAAATCTGTTTGAAAAAATAATGAAAGAAAATATCCCTAATTTGGTGAAGGAAACAGGCATACAAGCCCAGGAAGCCCAGAAAGTCCCAAACAAGATGGATACAAAGAGGCCCACTCCATGACACATCGTAACTAAAATGCCAAAGGTTAAAGATAAAGAGAGAATCTCAAAAGCAGTAAAAGAAAACAAGTTAATTACCTACAGGGGAGTTCCTATAAGACTAACAGCTGATTTTTCAAAAGAAACTTTGCAGGCTAGATGGAATGACAAGAAATATTCAAAGTCATGAGAAGCAGGGTCCTACAGCCAAGTCTGCTCTAGCCAGCAAAGCTATCATTTAGAATTGGAAGGGCAGAAAAAGAGCTTCCCAGATAAGAAAAAAAACTAAAGGAGTTTATTATTACCAAACCATTACTATATGAAATGTTAAAGGGACTTATTTAAGTAAAAGATCCATACTATAAACAATAAAATGGCAATAAATACATAAAATTGAATTGTTGACTCTATCAATAATTGAATCTATAAAACAAACTAAACATACAGAAAGAACAGAGACATAATCATGGATACAGAGAGTGGTTTTTGATGGTTGCCAAATGGGAGGGTGGTGTGGGGGAAATGGGTGAAGAGATGAGGGGATTAAGAAGTACCAATAGGTAGTTACAGAATAGCCATGGGGATGTAAAGTACAGTATAGGAAAAGGAGCAGCCAAAGAACCATAAGCATGACCCACAGACACGAACAATGGTGTGGGGAATGCCGAAGGGAGTGGGGAGTGCTGGTGAAGGGGGGCAAACAGGGAAAAATTGGGACAACTGAAAAAGTGTAATCAATAAAATATTAAAAATTGCTGTGATGACAGTATTAGGACACCTTTGGATTAACCATGAAAAAAAACATGTTCTGAGCCAAAAGAAAAAAATAAGTTTGCCATTCCTAGCACTTTTTGCCTATAGAAAAAAAATGTTACACTGTATTCTATAACCAGAATGCAACATTAAGTTACTTCTAAAATGTTATGATAAGCCCTGGCTGGTGTAGCTCACTGGACTGAGTGCCAGCCTGTAAACAAAAAGGCTGCCGGTTCGATTCCCAATCAGGGCACATGTCTGGGTTGGGGGCCAGATCCCCAGCAGGGGGCGCGCAAGAGGTTACTACAAGTTAATGTTTTTCTCCCTCTCTTTCTCCCTCTCTTCCCCTTACTCTAAAAAGAAATTAAAATCTTTTTTAAGAAAAAGAAAGAAAAGAAATAATACTTATCATGGTATTTTTACTTTATTTTTTTGCTTAAAGATTTGGAAAGCAGCTGGAAAAAGAGCTGGAATGTAGATGGAAGACAAGGGGTAACTGATGAATGAGCACAGTTACATCCTTGAAGTGTCAGAAGCAGGTAACATCTTTAGAAGGGGGTAGTGAAGGAAGGGAGGGGGTAATTAAAGAGAGCTGTTTGTGAAATGACTAGATCCCAGAACGCCTACTCCTACTCCAAGTCACTATGTTTGCTGCCATATGGGTTCAAAAATAAAAAGAAAATAATCAACTTGGTAGGAACAGGCAGCAGAAACAAAATGCCTTTAAAAATATGTACCTGTATATGTCCTTAACAGAGTTAAGATTTTGTATGCATACAACAATTATAAGAAGCTATAAAAGTGAACACTCAGGAGATGAGAGAGAGAAAGGGAGGGTGGGAGGGAGGGAGAGGAACAGAGGGAGGGAAGGGACACCTGAAAATTAATATTACCAGGAAGAAAGGGTTGAAAAATAAATGAAATTTCCCAGAAAATAAAGGAAAAGCGATGGAAAATGAGAGCAAGGTTTAATTTTTTTTTTTTTTTAAGTCAGAGAACCAGTCTAGGAGACTGACTACCTGAATAATTGTTTCCAAAAGAAAAAAGAGAGGAAAATAATAAATAATGTCAGAAGTGATGAATGTGAGTTGTAGTTGCCATACTGAAAACGTCCAATTAGTACTTAGCACAATGGACGAAAATACTCGTATCAAAGCATGTCACTGCGAAATGGGGACAAGGAAGCAGCCTACAAACTTCTGGGGAGTGGAGGGGAACTGGTCACATTAAAAAACAAAAATAAAAACAGCCATCGGAATAATTTCTGACTTATCAACAGCCAAAACAGAAAATGGCCATAGAACAATGACTTCAAATTCTGAAGGAGAGAATTCTATATGGAGCCAAACTACAGATATACATTGCTTAAGATGCAAGGTCTCAGAAATCTTTAACCTTCCTGTTATTCTTTAAAAAACTTCTGGAGATGTGATCTACAAACGTGAGTAAGAAACCAAGTAAAAGGAAGAAAAAGGACACAGAAAGTATAAAGGTACAACACAGAAGTCAGATGAGAGAGAATCGGGAGCACAGTAAGAGGAGATCCAAAAAAGACAGGTGTGCACCAGATACAGAGAGCAAAGGTACAATTGGAGCAATGTGATTTAAGCTACTTTCCTTTGATAAGGCCATCATGACAAAGATGCCTATTATTCTACCCTTAAAATAAAGACACTGGTAGTCTGGCCCAAATTTTTATCTATACTTAACCATATGTTAAGGAAGCTCCCTTTCTCTTTCGGTGTCCTCCTCCCTGGTACAGCTAAGAATTTAACAGGAGAAGAGTTCAGCTTTAATCTAACTCTTCAAACAAGATACACAGAGCAACCTGTTACCACAAACTATCCTAACTAAAAGTTCTTTACCTGGCCCACACCAGAGCCCCATGAGATAAATACAGAGTCCTGTGTTTCTCAGAACACGTTCATGATCTTGCCCACTGGTTTCCCCAAGAGGGGCTCTAGTAGAAATTTCAGGAGGCTAAAGACAAACTATAACCTAGAAAAGGTGTTCAGCTTATCTTCTTTGGGGAACTTCATCTAACAATAGCAATACTAACCTTTCCCTACGTATCCAAGTTTTTAGTTTTTTAAAACTAAAGCACATAGCTAAAAGAGACATACACTGGAGATTAAACTTGGAAGATAACGATACTATTTAAAAATTCAAGGGACTGAATTAACACAAAAGTCAGGATGGAGAAGCAAAGAAATATGAATGTGACCATGGATACATGGGTCTTCAGTCTATTTTTCTAAACTTACGCATATATGTATTTTATATTTTTCTACATATAAAATGTCACAATTTGAACTCTAAAAATGTGGTAGTCTGATATCCAGCTATAATCACAAAAGTGTTTTATTTGACAGGAGAGGTTTTAAATTTTCAATTTTGTTGCCAAAATATTTAACTTATAGCTTTACTACCTCAAGTATGAATGGCAGAGATAAAAAGGTTATTGGAAAGAGCACTGAAATAACCTAAACGTTGGTCAATATAAAAATAATTATGTTCAAGAACAAACCGTGTAATACATACACATCAGAAAAAAAGTAAAAGCTTTATGTGTTGATATGCAATACCCTAAACAACACATTAGGTGAAAAATATAATGTGCCAAAATAGGGTATACAGTTGACTAGCATTTCTTTAAAGAATACGCATATTTGCTTGTAAATAGACAAATCTCTACACAAACATAAAAAAATGAAAATGCTAGTAACCTCTAGAAGTGATCTAACTTGATGTGATCAGCTGAGGAGATTTCGCTATATACTTTTATGCACGAATTTCAAATTTTTCTAACAGAATTACACTGAAGCCCCAATATATACTTGAGTCTACTTCTGAACTGCTCAGCCTATTGCAGCGGTCTGCCAGTCACCACATGCACTAAAGTGACATTTTAAGTTGCCTTTGTTCAGTAACGTTTTTTCTCATTGTAGAGCAAGTTACCCATTCCCCTTTCCCTTTTCAGAAATGTACTGCCAATTTTCATTTGAGAATTGAGTTTTGAGCAATGTAAAGTACTGCCTATTTTTTCACATATTTTTCAAATAGCAAAAAAAAACCCCACAAAAAAACAAACAAAAAAACTACAGGACAATTTTAATTCCATACGAGACCAAATAATTATCTTTGAAAATGTAAAATATAGACAGATGTTTTCCTAGGATAAAATTAAACAACTTATCAAACCAAATTGGTCATATTCAGTTGTACAAAATTCAGCCAAATAACTATGCATATATTTGTATACATCAGAATATTTCTAGATTCTAGAGCTATGTTGTCCAATTTTATAGCCACTAGCTACATATGGAATTAAATTTCAAGTAAGTAAAATTATATTTAAGTTAAGTTTAAAATTTACTTCCTTGGTTGGACTAGTCACATTTCAAGTACTCAATAGCCACATTGAATGACACATATATATAGCATTCCCAGCATCACAGAAAGTTAACTTGAATTGCCTTTTTCTAGAAGAATCCTCAAAAAAAAGGATTAACAGAGGACCCTCTGGGGAGAGGACTAGGTGGCTAAAGATAGGAAGGAGACAGATTTTTCACAATAGTAAGATAAAACTCAGCCTGTGCCAGGCAGCATGTTTCATGTTAACTCACTTAATCCTTACTGTATGCTTAAATATACCTGAATTCTTTTGTAGTCTTAAGTATTTTATTTGATGCATTTTAAAACATTATTCTAAGGATGGGGCCATAGGTTTCACCAGATTGCTACAGAGATCCAATTAAATTTTAGACTGTGAGTATTTACTACTAATTCAAGAAAAAAGTAACCAAAAAAAAAAGAGCTAAATACCATTAAGTACAAACCAAAAATCCAAGAGATTTTACAGTCCTAAGCAGTATTTAAAAAAATAAAGTTTACAATTTTAAGTGAAAAGTATCACTCTTCTCCCCACTATGCCAATGCCTATAAATCATCTGGTGCGCCCCTTCAGATGATTTTGTTCTTTCCATATAATGATGATGTATACACTGATTTTTATCCTTACGGTAGGAGTTTTACTAAAGAATTGAACTTTTTTAGTTTGGGTTGAATTTGTTTCTTTTTTGAATAGAATAGTAATAAAACTTGACTGGGACCTGGTTCTAAATTCTAGCTCTCTTACTTAGGAACTATGTGGCCTTGAAAGAATTTTTTTAAAAATCACTTGAAATATGAACTTTTCACCTATAAAAAGTATTCATCCTAAAATATTTAGAGGATTAGAAAGGAAACGGCAAGAAAGATATTTTATTTTTCCAATTAAAATATCAAAATTTTTTGCCTTAATACTTAAAGGTTAGAACTAATTTCCATATAGCATTTAATAATAACAAGTTTAAAAGACAACTAAAAACATGCAAAAGTACATTTTTGCTTTTAAGAGTACTGTAAAGCCATGAGTTTCAGAGAAATCTTGTGGTCTTAATACTACCTTCTCAAACCAACTTAGTTTTTCATAATCTCAAATTTTAAAAAATGTACTGTTTTCACTAGCAAAATATTTTAACTGGCAAATCACTGATCACTTGAATAGACATGGTCCAAAAATCAAATGAGAAAGTGGAGTGGGAAATGACCATTCACTTTCTTAAGAAATCTACCAATAAAGTTCTAGATCAGTTACTAAAATATGACTAGCATAACTAACTACTTCTTTACTCCTCAGATGTAACACCAAGGTGCTATTTATTTCCTTATGATTCCGTACTTTAGTTATCAAACATTGCAGTAGCCTGAAAACAAATGTCCACAAATTTTTCTTATAGCTGTTGCAAAATATCTAGTTAAGTTTATCAAATTAATCTCCCCAAGTGGCACAAGGAAAGCACATTACATGCCCATTGGAAAGAGCATCATGATTAAGAACTCATCTTCTGTTGCTTTAGCTTGAACTACACCCCATCACTTACCAGCTGTGTGATCTTGGACAAGTTAGTCACACAAAATTACTTAATCTCTCTGTGTCTTGGTTTCCTCATCTATAAGAATAATAATACCTACCTCATAGGACTGTTTGTAAGGATTAAATTAATTAAAGTGTGTAAGGCATTTACTGTAGTACCTAACATACTGCAAGTGCTATATTTTAGCTATAATGAAGAAATAAAGACCCGCCTACATTAAAAAGCCCTGGTTGGTGTAGCTCAGTGGATTGAGCACGGGCTGCTAACCAAAGGGTCACCGGTTCAATTCCCAGTGAGGGCACATGCCTGGGTTGCTGGCCAAGTCCCCAGTGGGGGGCACGTGAGAAGCAACCACACACTGATGTCTCTCTCCTTTCCCCTCTAAAAATAAATAAATACAATCTTTTAAAAAACAGATACAGCAGATTATATTTAAAAGATTATTTTCATTAAGTCAGTTGCTGGAAATCCAATGCTGGTTAGATCTGTCGTAATTCCACATAAACTTACTGAACACAGAGTGACCAAAGTATAGATTCCTATTGTTTCTGTGAAATAATGCATCAAAAGTTCCAAATGGACAAAAAAATCTTATTTTTCTGACCACATTCTCAAGTTCTAGAGATGACTCTTCAGTACATAAGAGACAAAAAAGTGATTCTTTTTTACCAGACACAAATAGGAACTTTTGAAGAAGCACTAGTGATTTTTATGGTATAGAGCTAGAAGTGGGAAGAGTGTCTAAGGTTTGTGGATCATAAGCTTTGCATTTTTTGCTAATGGCCAAAGATTGATAATCAAAAGGCAGCTATGTGAATTTCCTACCAAACAAAGGAAAAAAATGCATATACTATGTATAGATGGACACACCTGCATGGAACACATTCATGAAGCATGAGCTGTATCTAGTTCTTCACAACTAACAGACTGTCATCTCAAAATACTGCATTAAAACATCAAAATCACTATGAGATACCTTATTTCCAATTTTCAGCTAGACCTAGAATTTTCAGTCTTCAAGGTCACACAGATATTAAAATTAGACTATAAACCACGTTTGCTTACAACTCTCAGAATAATCTCTACAACAAAGGTAAAGCAAGTCACAGGTACTGGAAGAGGCAGAAAATTTCCAGTAGTAGCAAGGAAGGAAAAGTAGAAATTACCATTGCTAGAACTATTTCACAGGTTCCTTGTTATGGCCAGAATTACTGGTACTTTATATTCTTAACCATATATAAATTAAACAGAGTATTTCATTTTTTAAAATTTGCCTAAAATTTTGTCCAAATTGGATTAAGTTTACATAATTGATTTTACACGTTATTCTCTGCAACTTCAGTGTTAAACTGTGTCTACTTCTAAACTGAATTTCTCTATGTCAAAAATTATGCATACTAGTAATTCAAAGTATAAAATGAAGTGAAACTTGGAATATAAACATTAAAACCATTTAGCGGCTTTATGAATGAATTTTGCTACACTGGGTTCTTTCAGTAAAGCAAGAGCACACATTAATTTGCAAGGTATGCTTGTCAATCAACGGTCTTTGGTTAACAAAAAAACCATTGAATTATATAACAACATATTTGTCAATATGTATTTAAGCTTTATTTACTTTTAATAAATAAACTCTTTGCAATACAAAGCATGTTTCTAAACAATAAAAAAGGAAACAGATCAGCTGACCAAGTTGATTGTACTTCTGAAATCAATATACAGTTTAAAAAATTCAAGACGTAGTGTAAAAAACAAGTAAAATTATAAGGCTTCAGTTTAACTAAAAAAATTAATACCTTACCTTGAAAAGAACTACAAGTAAAAAAACAAAACAAAACAAAAACCCCCACAGCCCAATAATAAAGAATACAGAATGAAGATAAAGCTGCAAAGAAACATGACCTGCTGGAGACAAGATGGCTGGGGAAACTGCCTTGCCATCTTCACCAACTAATATTAAGTATAATTTTGATCCAGCCGCAATTCAAATGCCAACAGAATAACAGGAGAGTACTGTTTACTCCAATGTTCAAAACTTTGCAATATTATCTGTAAAGAGGGAAAATGCTTCCTTTACTTTGCCCTATCAAGTTTCTCAACAAATTTAATATAACTGAACTCAAACACACACACTTGAGACAAATCACACTTAATATCAAATTGAAATGACTAATTTTATGTAATTTACATAGCTAAAAGTCTCCCAAGTGCCCATGAAAGGTGGGACAAGCAGGAAAAAACCACGGCTCTTATGCCCAGCAGAAAAGCAGTAAGGAAACTCACAAGTTAGCTGTAATAGCAGTGAACAAACATGCTTTTTGTAGGCTTCAGCGGGGATATGGCAATTCCAACCAATACTAATCAGCTGCTTTAAAAAATCTCACTATTTAAAGTTGTCAGAAAGAATTCTAAATAACCTCTGGACAAGGGTGCATTAGAACTACTAAAAAATCTGCATCTCCACTAAAAATAAACATTTCAACATTATTTTATATACATCTGCAAACTACTATAGTTTCAATCTGGCTTTCCACCTTCACACACTTTAGGTTTTTAGGTTCCCTACTCCACAAATTCAAACGCAGTATCCAAATCATCCTGGTACAGCACTAGAACAAATTCTATCCTGTATCACTGACTGGAATTAAGCTCATTAAACGTTTATATTAAACAAGTATAAATCACATCTTGTGTAACTTTGTTGGTACAACATTCTAAACGTATTAGGGTCTATAAATGTTTACTGACTCAAAATAGTCCTTCAACACTTTGTAGTTCTGTGCTGTTAACAAAACCACATCACTTTGCAAGATCTAAATGTTACTGAAACTTCACATAATACAGTTTAAGAGGATTTAGCCTTGCCCCTATCACCAGCTGTAATGTTTTCTAACAACACTGGCACAGTGGGCAGGACAGCAGATTCAGTCAAAAATGAATACCAGAACCCATTAAATGGGTGTTAAGTTAAAACTTTACATACTTATCCTGTCTTTACCTATGTAACATTAATATCCCCAAGTCAGTTAATTGTATCAGCAACTTAAAAGACATGTTTGCAGTCAATCTAATTTCCAGAAATAAAAATGAAAACTGATACTAATAAAAGAACAATAAACAGAAAAGTTAAATTCTGGCAACAAGTTAAGAATAGTTTACATCAATCTAATTTTTAAAAAGCCCTTATTCTATTCGAAAGGCCTTTCCATTTAAAAAAACTACAGGACTAGTTTTTTAAATAGTTATAAAAGTCTTTAAAAAGACAAAGCAAATTGGTAGACCACTACGAAAATCAAAAACTACCATTAAAGATTTACAAAAACATTGGGCACACTAGGTCTAGAACTGGTTCTAGAGTGTCAAAAGTTTTCTGGTTGTTAATAAACTCCATTATGCCTCTAAAACAATGTCACTTAGATATGACATTCCTAAAACGGCAACACAAGCAAGCCTAGAGGTTTCAGTGAGCCAGTGCCGGCAAACCCAAACTATGAAAAAGATACCCTCTTCTTCGGGCGATAACTACAAACTTTCTGTTCTGGGGTCAGTTGCTTCAACTAAGTTTAAAACGGTGCCTAATTTGAGGAAAGCCTGCAGAATGGATAAAGAGAAAATAAATGGAAATTATTTTAAAAGTTAAGTTCCTATTTCCAAGCGTGTCTTAGAAATGTTTTGGACAATAAAAACAAGAACAGGATCCAGACCCATTCGCATTCTCGGAGGCGTGCGCACTGCGCGGAGCGGATGAATGAATGGAAGACAGGCGTGTGTGAAATGCAGCAAGTCCGGCCGGCACCCAGACCCGCAGCAGCGATCAGTAGGCCTCGCTCCTCCCCCTTCCCTCCTCCATGACAGCCCGGTCTCAAGCATGGAGGGGCGAGAACAAAGTGATCCCCCTCGCCGCCACCACCCTTCATCCTACTCAGAGATCTGTACCGCGAGACACAGGGTTCTCCTCCCCACCCCAAACCTTTCTCGCCTCCCCTGCCGCCAAACCCGGCAACTCTCCGGCACGCTGGAGTAACATGCGCTAGTCCCCGTCGGCTCCTCTCCGCGAGGTCGATCCTCTCCGCGCGTGCCGCGGCACCAGTCCCGCCCAATCCACGCTCCGGCAACGCCAGCCCACCGGCTCTCTGGTCACCGGACTAATGAAGACCCGCGCGCGCCCCGCGCCGGAGCCCCTGGGCTGGAGGAAGGGAGGAGGCAAAGACAACCCCGGGGCTCCCTCCTCCCTCTCATTCCAGGCCGGCACGCCACCCACCCTCCCTGGGGCTCCCCGCGCCCTCCTATTCCGAAGACAAACCCACACCCATCCCAGGGCCCGGATCAACCTCCACCCGTGTGGGCTACCTCGCGATTCGGCAGGAGGCGCCCCGCCGCCCTTCGCCCCCTCCTCTTGCCCAGCTCTCGGGCCCCCACCAGAACGTGTGCGCTACACGCCACCCGGGCCAGGCTCCGGGGCGCCCCAAGTTGCCCACCGGGGGGTCAGGCCCAAGAAGAGGGGGAGGGGGTGGCAAGGGGTAACGTACGCGCAGGGAACGCCGTCCCACGGGGTCCCGCAGTCCGGAGGGAGACGCAGCACGGGGACTGGTGGGGGTGGGGGCCAAAGGCAATACTCACCGGTTCCACAGTCGCCATCTTAGATCGATCTGATCACACAACCGCTCCTGAAGGGGGTGGGGGGGTGAGAGGAAAAAATAGGATTCAAACCGGGTTGGCTAATTAATGTCCACGTGACGGACGCGTCCGTTTGGCCTTAGCGGCGCCTGCGCAAAACTGCTGCTGCGTGGGTAAGAGAGGCTTCTGGGAAGTGGAGTCTCTCGCTCGCTCTTTTTTTAAGGGCAAAGAAATTTTTTTTTAAAAAAGGCTGGTCACGTGGTCTGTGGGTAAGGTTCGCGGCTCTCTGCCCGGCGGACACCCGCGTGCTGGTGGGTGGTTTTCAGTCCTCTGTTCTACGGCCTGGGTAGCTGCTGTCGCACTTACTGCCAGGCATGCCTACTGTGCCCTTTGTTGCCCTGTCCTCCCATCTTCCCGAGAAGGTTAGGATCTGCAGGTTCAGCACACGCTATAAAGCTTCATTGTTTAGTTGAGGTCGTAGGACAAGTTGCCGATGTGTTTATTTAATTTTCTTTTGACTTCCCACCATTTTCTCTTAGTTTCAAAAAGAGGCGGCGGCGATGGAGAGTCGTTGTTTAAGCAATCAACCCTCCCCCGTCCCCCGGCTCCGCTAACGCTGGTGGTCACTCGCCAGCACTGCGAAGGCGGGTGGGAGAACCGCCCACGGTACCCACTTGCCACAAGTTGGGGGAGGGGGAGTGCACCCGACAGCTTTTCCTGTCCCAAGTCCTGAGATTAAGATCTCAGGGCTAAAGCTTGCGTGGAAGTGAAAATTATTTGTAAGTCCTGTCCTCTCTGTTCCACTATTCTGCTGTACAATGTGAACAGAAGTAGCCTAAGTCCAGGTGCCAGCCAGGGAAGCCACTCGGGGCCCCGCTGACTAAGCCCTGGACTGGTCGTCAGGAGGCGTTAGGCTGGGTCAACTATGACTCGACGTTGACTCATTCTCCTTAGGCGAATGACTGAATCATTCAGTGCATCAGCTTTTTCATTTATGAACCACGGCTGATAACACGTTTACCTCACAAGGGTGTGCTGTGGTAATAATGATTGTAAACTGGCTTTGAAAATGCATCAGACTCTACAAGCGCTTCCTCGTGCCTTTCTAAGGATCAGCTACTTCCCCTGCTGCTTTTTTTTTCTTTTTTAAAAACAACGCGTTTAAGTTTTCTGTTGTTCACTCTTTTATGATCGAGTACACTAGTGAAATTTTAATGTTTCAAGACAGTCTTTTCTTTTTAACTGTAGTTACCCTCAGTAGAGGTTAAATTTTCAGGAAAATATTGTTATATTCACAACACTGTCAATTTGTACTTTATACCCACGCTGTTATCCTATGTTTCCTTTCCCTCTAAAATAGCAAGACAGTGTTATTCTGCACTTTCTAGTTATTAATACAACAAATAGAGAAATCTAGTAGAGCACTACTGTAAGTTCTAATGAGAAAGACATTATATTATTACTATTTTCCATGCTTCTTAGGAATGTTAGCACCAAACATCAGTATAAGCAGGTTGCCTGTGACCGCCTGCTTATACTAATGCCCAGAGCTGTGCCATACCTATTATTGAGTACATAATGGTTGCTTGAGTTGACTAACACATAATTGAGGCTAAGTACTCAAAACCATTGCCTGTTCATGTGTTTTGACTTACCTTAATGTCAGATTGATGAAAGCTTTTATCCACTCTGCTTAGCTGTAGTAGGTTTAAAGTAGATGGACTTCTAAAAAATTAACTGATAAATGGATTTTTACTTACAGAGACTATAGCTTGTAACTATTATTGTTACTTAAAGTATCCAAAGTAATTACAATCGATGTCAGTGTTTTTCTTCTGGTTAAAAGTAGTATCTGGTTATCTTTGAGGAGATACCACAGATACACTGTTTTCATGATGAAGCTAATAACCAAGTATTAAGGAGATTTCAGTACCTACTTGGGACTGAGAGCCAGTGATTTTCTTACAACTTTTTTTTAATGATGACTGTTATTTTACTAGCTTTTCCCTTGATCTAAAAAACTTCCCACTTTTGTCAAGCATCCTTGTACTTTTGCAATAGTTGTATTCTTTATAACTTCATTTCTCTCCTTTTTGTATACATTTTGTTGCATGTGTTTTATGGCACATTCCTATGTCTATGCCTACTATCACCATCAGATTCCATCATGTCAAAGACTTGAGATTAGATTTTTTTATCTATGTGTTTGTTATGCAGTTGTTTTGTTATTGTGAAATATACAAAGCAGAAATTTTATACTTTTTCCTCTATTATTCTGCAAAAAATTACATTTGTTATCTTACTACCATATTTAAAGAAAAGAAAGAGTAGTAACAAGATACATGAAATGGGCCCTAGCAGGTGTGACTCAGTAGGTTGAGAGCCAGCCTGTGAACCAAAGGGTCGCCAGTTTGATTCCAGTTTAGGACACATGCCTGGGTTGTTTGCCAGGTCTCTGGTAGGAGTGTGCAGGAGGCAACCACACTTTAATGTTTCTCTCTCTTTCTCCTTCCCTTCACCTCTCTAAAAATAAATAAATAAAAATCTTTTTAAAAAGTTAACAGAAAGAATTCTTTTTTAAAAAAAAGATATTTGAAGTGGGATATATGGTATTAAAATACTGTTCTATCTGATCAAGTTATCTAGTTTAATACACAACTACTTATGGCTCAACATAATAGCGTAGTAACTATTATTTATAATCCTGGAATAATCGGTTATCATTTAGCATCTGTACTCTACATAATATATTCAAACTGATATGTTTTCAGTCTTTATAGATTTTACTCATGTTAAAAGACTTTAAATTGATAGAACACAAGTTACTCTAACATGTATTCAATATTTATCTCTTTGTCATTGGAATTTTATTTACATTTTCTAGATAATTAAAGTTGTGTTCCGGACATTGTTCCACTATGTCGTATTGGTTATATCTGCTGTGATCAAGTCCTCAAAAATATTACTGCTGCACTGTCTACAATTTTTTTTAAAAAGAAGCCTCAGAATTTTAGACATCTGTTTAGATTAGATAGATGTTTTTCTTAATCTCTGATCAGTACTAAGCAGCCATTTTTCTTTAAGTGAGTAGGTTTTGAGAGAGAAGATATGAAATTATACAATAAATGATCTTTAATACTGCAATGTTGGGTATTAACTTCAGATATAATGTAAAGCAACTTCTAATTAACACTAACATGGATTATTTTTTACTTCGTTCACTCTCTTTTTAAATTTGCTCACATGTACTTTATGCTCTATTTTTGTTGTTATTGTTACTACAGTGATATTTCTTTAGGAAAGACCCAAGATGATAGCTCCTAATAGGATAATTTTAAATTACGATTGTATAATTTAGTAGTGTTTAAGAACATCGACTCTGATGTTAAACTATCTTGGTTATAATCCCAACTCTCCCACTTACTGTGTGACCATAGGCAGTCTCTTTAGTCCCATTTTTGTCATGAGTTAGATGGGCATAATAACAGTACTTATCTTACATGGTTAGTGTGAGAAATAAATGAGTTAATCCATGTAACATGCTCAGAATAATTCTGTATATAGTAAGCACTCAACGTTAAGTGTAGTTCCAATGATATAATATTATGACATAGATTTCTCATTCCTACTTTTTAGGATAGTATAATATGCTTAAAAATTCTTTTAAGCAGAGAACCAACCCCAGCCCATTATGCCTAAGGATATGCCAAGCTTTCAAAGCAAACTAACACTTATTGATTTCCTATAACATACCAAGTATTTTTCATATCAATTATTTCATTTGACCTCGATAAAAATTGTGTGAATTAATTGTCATCCCCATTTTATAGATAAAGAAACTGACTCAGTATATGAGGGGACACATGCAAGTCCATACAGCCAGTGGTGAGCTGGAATTTCACCCAATTCTCTTGACACCAAGATTCTTTCCTGCATACCATAGCTGATTTCCTCTGATAGGTTTTTCCAAATGCCTTTCTCTTCAAAGGACTTCTGATACTAAGATCATTTATAGAACTGACAAACCACTCAAGAAGTACTAAGTTAATAGTGGGAAATGTGTAATTGCTAAAGGCTATTTAAAGGACATGAGAAGCCCAGAGAATTCCTTCTTGGACTGTAATATCTGCTTGACATCCTAAGTCATAGAAATATAAATAGTTCAGGGTCATATGTCTTACTCACATTCTTTATGACTAAGACATGTGACTAAGAACCAAAAGGATGCAGCTAACAAGCACTCATTCACCTAATGAATGAGCCAGTCACATAGTTCCTTCCCTCCTTTCATTCCAATCTGTTCCATTGCCATCTGCTTCGGGAAACCTTCCTTGACCACCCTATCTAAATTAGTATGCTCATTATTCTTTATCGCATTACCCTGCTTATTTTTCTTAGGACCACTTCATAACCCCAGCTCTAAACCCAATATTATACTAACATTATTTAATTAAATTGGTTTTCTCCACTAGGAAAATATTAGCTTCTTGATGATTTATTTATAGATAAATTGCTAACAAGTCTTTGGGAAAAATCAAAATATAATTTTAAAAACTGCACAAAAGTCTAGCCTCAAGACTAATAATGTAAGTAATAGGAAATTGCTGCTTGCAAGGCACCTGTTAATCAGCTCGCATGCACTGATAATACCTCATTTTATCTTCAAAACAACATTCTGAGATAGATAAGGAAACAGGTTAAAACACTTTCCTAAGAAGATAGTTATGTCTTCAGAGACCTTTTTGTTCTATTTTATTTTTCCTGGGGTTTTTTTTTTTTGTCTTCAGGGTTCTTAACACTATATAATATTGACTAGATTGTAATTGGACTGCCTAATCCAATTGTTGTCTGAAATAATGAGAAAAAAATACTCTACAAAGAGTGTGTGAAAGATTCATATAATTAGTATGCTGGGCCAATAATAAAGTACTTCCCAAAATGAACTTAATTTACCCTTAAAAATTGAAATTAGGAAAAAATTAAAATGTATGGGAAAAAATAAGTAGTCTTTAGAAATAACCCACAAGATTAGAAACACCCAAAATTCAGAGATTCGGTTAGAACTCCAGGGAGATATAACTGGATTTTCATTGCTGCTCACAAGTCCTTGCATTGAACTTGTTTAAAGAAAGAAATGTGTTAATGGGTAGGGGTTGACCTGCTTGCCATCTAAAACAGGAATCTAGAATTACAGTATTTGATGATCTATTTCTAGTATTGTTCTGGAGGACGGTGCCCTGGCGCAAAAATACAGATCTTTGGTGCATTGGTCCTCATTGGGAATGGTTTGACATCAACCATACAACTAATTCACCTTGTTTTGATTCTGAGTTCACCAAGCAACCATATGATAAATGTATCTTCCTGTATCGATTTGTATGTAAGGCTGATATAGAAACATGAAAATCCGGACTGCAATAGTTATATATGCTTTCTATTTTTGTTAATGGTACTGAGTTTTTTAGTTTGTTATAATTATGCTTTAGGAGCATAATTAAGGGAAAGCTATCTCTGGGTGGCTGATCAATGATTTTCAGGACTTGCCATGTGCTTTCTACTACTACAACTGCATTTTTGGAGACCCGTGAATCAGGAATTTTTAGTTTACCTGCCTCTAAATTCTCATTTTATTTGTAGAGTTTGAGAGATACCAATCTTCATTCAGGACATTGCTTAAAAACATGGGATATTATTAAAAATTCTCAGATATGGTACTATATATTTCAAGTAGCTAATGGAAAACCATGATTGTTGTTTTATAAAAGTAAATGATAAGATAATAGTAATAATACTTCAAGAGAGCCATTTTTATCTTTTAAAATAAAGGACAAATCTCCATTAAAGACTTGCTGTTTAGAGAGAATTTTTGTTAGCTCTATGGATGCTTTTAGTACAAATTTATCGGCAGCATTCAGAGCTATGAAATGGAAAGCTACGAAACAAAGGTTCCTAACTTATCAGTACCTGAGATTAGAGATATTCAGCTTTTAAGAAGGGAATAGAATTTAATCCACATATGTATATTAGCAATTGGAGTATTTAGCTGGTAAAAACTGATGTCTGGGAGATGACAAAATACCACTCTGGGCAGATTTTATGAAACCAACACCTTATTAATTTTTAAATTGAATCTATTGGAGTGAGATTGGTTAATAAAATTGTATAGGTTTCAGGTGTATGATTCCATAATACATCATCTGTATATTGTATTGTGTGTTTACCACCCCAAGTCAAGTGAGACCAACAGTTTTTTTTTGTAGTTACATATTTTTTTATTTTATTGATTATGCTATTACAGTTGTCCCATTTTTCCCGCTTTCTTCCCCTCCACCCCCGCCCCCCTATTCCCCACCCTTTAGATTTTGTCCATGGGTCATACACATAAGTTCTTTGTGTTCTACACTTCCTATACTATTCTTAACCTCCCCCTGTCTGTTTTCTACCTACCATTTATGCTACTTATTCTCTGCACCTTTCCCCCCTCTCTCCCCCTACCACTCCCCTGTTGATATCCCTCCATGCCTTATATAAATCCCTTTAACGTTTCACATAATAAAGGCTGGGTGATGATGACTTCTTGAACTTGACCTTATCTGAGAAGCACTTTATCTACCCTTCCATTCTAAATGATAGCTTTGCTGGATAGAGGATTCTTGGATGTAGGTCCTTGCCTTTCATGACTTGGAATACTTCTCTCCAGCCCCTTCTTGCCTGCAAGGTCTCTTTTGAGAAATCAGCTGACAGTCTTATGGGAATTCCTTTGTAGGTACC
>PVJI01012640.1:0-50783 GCA_004026765.1 Micronycteris hirsuta | reverse complement strand
CACACGGTACGTTTTTGGCAATGTCTTCCTACCAAGATCAGTTGAAACTTTTTTTCTGCTTTCTAAGGTGTCAAATGCTCATGTTCAGAAAACTAAATTTTTTCATGATTATTTCATGAACATTTTCCTAATGAACTTTGGTTTTAAAGGAGTTTATATACTTTTTGTTTCTTTTCCTATTAAGCTCATCTTTTTTTTTGAGTTAATTCATGTAATAGAATATTATTTTTTGTTTAAATATTTGCTAAATACATTAAAAGAGATTATTTTAAATGTTATACAAATATTAAATATTGTAAAATGTACTCCCTTTTGATTTTCCACAAAGTAAATTTTTAAAGAATCAGGATAAGGATATATAAAGGGTGATTACATATGCCTGAGTTATGATAGAATAGTATTATATATGTTTCATTCAGTATCAAGAAATTTTTCATTAGGAAATTTTAAATTTTTCTTAAATTAATTTTTCTTAATAAAATTATTGTCTTAAATAATAACTCTTAACATGATATAATTATAACATGTTATTGTAGATACAACCTATATAAACTGATAGCATTTTTTAAGATGTAGGTTGGATTAATATAAATCTGTGATAAAAAACACAAGAAAAATACTTTTAAAATAATATAACTGAAGAAAAAAAAGTAACAGTAGAGTAAAACAGTAGTGATCTAACATTTTAAAAATTACATAGAATCTAATTTGTATTTAAGTAATATGCATTGCATATCTACTATATGCCCTTTCCTTTCAGACATAATATCCTATTTTTTTCTCTATAACAACACTTTGGGGAGGAAATGATTATTCCTATGCTTGTTAAAGCCACCTTTGCTAAGAGAAATTAAGCAGCTGATCTGTAGTCACTTAGGCAGTGATAAGACCAAAGTTTGGGTCATGGTTTCTGTTCCCAAGGGCAGTGTCCTCACTTTCTTAACCCCAATGCTGGGATTCCAAAAAAAATGAAAATGAAAAATCAGTTTTCAAAATTCATTGTAAAATCCCTCTTCCACACATCTGGAACTCAGAGCACTTTAAAATGGAAACTACTTTGATATAAGACTTAGTGTTTTATTTGTCACAATGCACAGACACAAAACATACCCATGACCATTTAGTATGTCCTCCTGCCGTCTGCCCCCTTGACATCTCACTTGGATATAAAATAGGTACTTTGGACTTCACTCATCAGACATTAAATTCCACATTATGCTAAATGAAATAAACCAGTCACAAAATCACTAATACTATATGATTCTACCTGTGTGAATGCTATGGACTGGATGTGTTCCTCCAAAATGCATAAGTTGAAACCTTAACCCCCAATGTGACTGCATTTGAAGGTAGGGCTTGTGAAGAAGTGATAAGGGTTAAATAAGGTTAAAAAGGTGGGGCCCTAATCTGATACAACCTCTCTTTACCACGTAATGACACAGCAAGAAGGCTGCTGTCTGCAAGACAGGTAGAGGCTTTCATCAGGAGCCAGCACTGTGATCCTGGACTTCCCAGCCTCTGGAACTCTGAGAAATAAATGTGTATTGTTAAAACAACCCAGTCAATAGTATTTTGTAATGGCAGCCCTGCCAGATTCATACAATAGAGTATCTACAGTAGTCAAATTCATTGAAATACAAAGTAAAATTGTGGTTGCCAGTGGATAAGGGGAGACAGGACTGGGAAGTTTGTTTAATGGGTTTCAGTTTTGCACAATAAAAAGTTGTGAAGACTGGTTGCACAACAATGTGAATACTGACAAGTACTGAACTGCACATGTAACACAAGTAATGTCGTGTATATTTTACCACAATTACACCTTTAGAAATGAAAAATAAATTATTGATTTCTTCTCTCATATCAGCTCTTTCCCCATTGTACCTTATCTAAAAAAATAGTACCAACATTCACCCGATTGCTCACATCAGACTTCAGTACTTATCTTTACTTTTTACCTTCCTTTGTCCCTTATGTAATATCTAGTGTTTCTCAAACAGCAGCAAGCAAGAAGTCTCCCGGAGGGCTTGTTACAGCACAGATCCTGGAGCCCCATCCCACACTTCCGATTCAGTGGGCCTGGGGTGGGTTTGAGAAATGTGTGTGTATGCGAAAAGTATGAAATAAGAGATTAGAGAATTCAAAGGAATTACTACAATTACAAAACAGATTTAAAAAAATATAGGAAAAGTTTATAAGATAGTTTTTAAAGTTCAGAAAAACAAGATATTTTTCATAAACAATAACTTTATTCCCCAGAATCCAGAGACTGTCAACTTACATTTTAAGGGGACGGGTATATGCTCCACAGTCAGCGAAATGACGCTGATTTTAAATGGACTAAATGAAAGAATTTCATAAAGAAATTGATAATAGCATTCAACCTCTGTCATTTGAAATCAAAAGTCTATCTTCCATTTTTTCTATCTATCTATCTATCTCTCTATTTATCTACTGATTATCTATCTATGTATCCATCTATCTATCTATGGGGGGAGGGTACATTAGCCTGTACAGCGCCAACCAGTCGTGAGACCACCCCAGCTGCCAAGGAACCTGAGTGCTCTGCCTGCCCCAGCTCCCAGCACTGCCAGTGGGCAGGTGGAGGGCACTGAAGGTCACCAGCTGCCACTTGTGCCGCCTGTTGGATGGCCAGGCTGCCCTGGTAGGATGGGGGCGGGAGAGCAGGAGGAGCTCTGGCCAGCTTTTCAGGAAGCTCTGCTTGGTCGAAGATCCAGCACCACAGGCCTTCTTGAGTAGAAGACATTGTCTTTCGGGGGGGTGGTGGGGGGGTGATCCTCTGGCCATGTGAACCTTATTCCAGCAGTGGCTTCAATGTGGATAAGCCTGATGGAGCAGGCCGGAGTGGGGCACCAGTGGGCCGGGTATCAGTTGAGTTAGGGTTTGCTTCTTGGAATGATTCCTTCAGAAAGCCAAGGTCTATGATTTGGCAACAGATCCACTTGGCAGGGCATCTTCACACACTCATCCTGGCACCCGCCTGTGATCCTTTGGGCAGGCACAATGAACTGACTAGGCCACAGAACATCTTCTGAGCCATACTTGTGCTTCAGCTTCCATGGGCAGAAGGGGCAGTGGCCAGAGGGTTAAGGGGATTTGGACTTTCCTGGGGAGTCTCTGAGATGCCACCTTTGATTACAGTTGTCTTCCCTACATGGATCTCCAGCACTTCCCTGAAACCAGGATCTAGATCCCAGCCTGAGGGGGTCACTGCAGGGCCTGCCAGGAGCCTTGGGACCAGCCAGCCTCAACTAGACACCAGCATACTGAGGGCTGCCAACTTAAAGTCCTTTTCTTTTCTTTCTTTCTTTTTTTAAATTATTTGTTCTGAGAGCTAGGTTTCAAAAAGGTATAGTACCTTATTCTTTAAGTGCTTTATACTTCATACAGGATTTTGACCTATATATTCTTCTTATATATTTATAGCACTTTGAGATAATCAGAGTATTACAGACATCTGACAGATGAGAAAATTGAGACACAGAGAGGTAATCAATTGCCGACAATCACATAAAACCAAAAAGAAACAGAGACTCCAGTAGACTTGACTCCTACTTCAGGTTTTATTTCCCCTTCTACATGGTTTGTCAAAAGATTTTCTTTTTCCTCAGTCGCTGCTTCAAAATCTTCTCCCCTAGCTGGAATTTATTTTTTTAGTGATTATGTGTCAAAAGCAGGAGCCACCCTGCTATCACTGCCTACCCTTATGCTGTACTAGGCCGATCATGTAATAAAAGCCACGGTGACTGGGTAACCTGTGTTCAGAGCTCTACACTCCGCTGCCCTCTGCCTTGGCTGCCTCGAGAAAACTATCCTAAAGATGACTGCTCAAAAGGTAAATTTAAAAACAAAATTAAGAGGGGTTTTTAAGTCCATTAGTTCAGATCTCAAACATTCAAGAAAGTTTCTATTAAGCTTCCTGGAGCTCAAGAACAATAAACCTGGCATGACAGTAATAGTAGGGCAAGAAGGTGCTCTTCTCCCAAATAGTAAGAATGAATAGTTTTAGTTTTAATCTCCCAGGGTTGTCTACAATATGAATGCCATTATGTAATCATAGAAGTTAACAACATGCATTTTTATCATATTTTAAGTTTATGAATATTGCACAGTCAACAACTATTTGCTGAATACTTGTTTAGTGTGACATCTAGAAAACACAAAATTATGAGGAAATATATAATTTATACCTCAAAAAACTGTGATATAGTTGGGTAGGAAATGCTTCCTCCTGCAAATGCTTAGATGATACAAAGAAAATATTGTTTCTAAAGGGTGCTTTAAAGGGTTACACTACATGGATTTGAAAAGTACTTTTGGAAGTTAATATAATCAGCAGAGTTAAATAGAGTCTATTGTAAGAAGTGTTTGGCAACATCACAGAGGTTAACAAGCAAAGAAATAATATGTGCCTACTGCTGTTTGAAGGAGGTAGGAGTTTTCAACAATAGATACCACTGGCTCGAGGAATCTTTTCTGACAGCTGAGCACTGTGGTGGACAGACTAATTACTAACATGATCGTGTTAGTTGGCTTTCTGTCTCAAACACACGAAGCCAGAAGTAGTGTATTATTTCTTTGTTCCAACATACATACAAGACAATTTTAAAAAAATGTTAGAACTCTCACCAATAGTGAGGCTCTCATCTCCTAGTAGCTAGAGTTAGGAAGTATTTGAAAGCATCTGTCGCTAAAATGACCAGTTTTATATCAGACTGTATTGCACCTAACACTCTTAGAAAAAACTGGAAAAGGTTTTTACAGAAGTGCATCACAAAGTTTCGAGATGTTTTCTAAGATCTGAAAATAGCGTACGTGGTTAGGTGCGATTGAGTTGACTCCAACTCCTGGCGATTCAATGAATGACTAATGTCCACGATGTCCTGTCCTCATTAGCCCTGCTCAGCTTCTCTAGACTCAGGCCTGTGGCTCCTTTGTAGAGCCAGTCCATTTCATAGTTGGTCTTCCTCTTTTCCTGCTGCCTTCTATATTTCCCATCATTGTTATCTTTTTAAAAGGTCCTGCCTTTTCATGATGTGCTGTGGAAGAACACCTTTAGTTTTTCTTTTTTTCATTTTTGCCTCAAGCAATGTTTCAGGCTTAATCTGCCCCAGGACCACTTGATCATCTTTCTGGCAGTCCAGGGTATCCTTGGACCATACACCGTAGTTCAGATGAATCATTTCTTTTTTTCCTATCAGCCTTCTCTATTGTCAAACTTTTGTATCATGCATAATACTTAGGAATATAAGGATGTAGATGATCTTTGCCCTGGTCTCTAATGACATATCTTTACTCTTGGTGCTGAATTCTTCCATTGCTGGCCTTCTGAGTCTTGGCCTTCTCTTGATTTCTGGGCTGAAGTCTCCATTTGAATCCATGACTGAACCAAGGTAAGCAAAATAACAATTCTGATGTTTTTTTTTTGTCTATGTTCAATTGTATATTTCTTCTGGAGTCATGATTTTTATCTTCCTAAAGTTCAAATATAGTCCTGCTTTGGAACTTCCTTCTTTTACTTTTGTAAGAAGTCATTTCAAATCATGGTTACTTTCTGCCAGTGAGATGGGGTCATCTGCATATATATCTTAAATTACCGATAATTTCTTTCACCAATTTTCAATCCTTCCTCTGAGTCTAGCTCAGTTTTTTGTATATACACTGTCTTTCTGTATTCTGTCCTTACAGTGGCTTCTGTCTACAATACAGGCTATGCATCAAGGCAATCAAGTGCTGAAACGTGCCCTTTACTTTTAGGGCAATCCGTAGCTGTTCATAATCCATGCAGTCCAAGGCTTTACTGCAATCTGTAAAATACAGATTAACCTCCAAACTTCTTTGGACTACTCCGGTATCTAGTAACTACTCACAATTAGATTTCAAGTGCCTCTTTCTTTTCTGAACCCACCTTGAACATCCGGCATTCCTGCTCCATATGAGGTGAAGCCTTTGTTGCGTCGCCTTGGGCATCGCTTCCCTTGAGTGGGAAATGAGAGCAATGGTCTTACAGTTACTGCTCTGCTTGGCACCTCCTTTCTTAAAGATCGAGACACCTATTGAATGTTTCCTATCTGCAGGTCATTGTTTTATTTTCCGTATTTATTGACATATTCTTATAAAGATTTTGATAGATTTCCTCTCTGTGGCTTGAAATAATTCTATTGGTATCCCATTTACCACGGTGATTTATTTCTTCCTAATACTTTCAGGGCAGCTTTCTCTTGCTTTCTAGAATTGCAAGTTCTTCCTCAAAGGGATCTTCCTCAAAGGTACCCTTCTGTCTCATCTGTATGGATTTTCAGTATACTTTTTCCATGTTACCTTAATTTTCCCCTAGTCAGATAATATGTTTCTTATTGGTCATTCAGCATTTGTAGTCTAGGTTTGAATATCCCTTTTATTTCTTGAATCTTCTGGTAGAGATAATTTTGTTTTCCTTTTTTGTTGTTCTTTTTTTATCTCCTTACAGTGACTATTGTAATAGTTTTCCTTATCTCTTTGTGAGAGTCTTTGAAAAACTATTCAGGATTCTAACTCTGCTTTTGTCAACTCTAATTTTAGCCTCTTGCCAGTCTTTAGCAGCCTTTAGTGTTCCTTCTGTCCTCCATTTTGATTTTTCTTCTTTTCTTTTTAACTTTTGGCACTGTCTTTTCATATCCTTTTCTAAAATATTTCTAGTTTCAGTCCACAGGTCCATGGCTCTTCTGATACTCAGTCAATTAAGTTTAACAATGTAAATCTATTTTTATGTGGACTTTAAATCGATCATGAATGTTATTTCCATTCTATTTTGGCACTATGAGTCTTTTAGTTCTCATCCTCAGCTTGACTCTAATGTCTGATATTCACAGTGTGTGCTTTTGGTCTTGTTTCTGCAGAGATAATACAAATTCTCTACCTCCTACTTACACTCACACAGTCTATATGATTACTATATTGGCCATCTGTTGAAGTCCATGTATATGGTATCGGTTCAGTGGTTTGAAGCATGTGTCTGCAGTGGACAAGTTTTGGGCTTTGCAGAAAGCCATGAGCCGGCCTCCTGTTCCATTTCTGATCCTTAGTTCAAATTTTCCAACTATTTTTTTTTCATTTCATATGTATTTTTTAATTATTATTCAAGTACAGTTGTCTCCCTTTTCACCTACCATGACCCCTGGTCCCACCCATCCCCACCTCCCACTCTCAAACCTACCCTCTTCGGCTTTGTCCATGTGTCCTTTATATGTGTTCCTTGATGCCCCTCCCCCTATTATCCTCCATTATCCCTCTCCTCTCTCCTCTCTGGTTTCTGTCAGTTTGTTCTTTTTTTAATTGTTGTTCAAGTACAGTTGTCTGTATTTTGCCCCCACTACTCCCCACAACCCCAGTCATCCTCACCTCTTTTCCCTGATTCCACGCCTCTGGTTTTTCCATGTGTCCTTTATAGCTGTTCCTGGAAACCCTTCCCCTCTTTCCCCTCATTGTCCCCTCCTGCCTCCCCTCTGGTTAATGCCATATTGTTCTTAATTTCAATGTCTCTGGTTATATTTCCCTCGCTTATTTGTTTTGTTGATTAGTTCCACTTAAAGGTGAGATCATATGGTATTTGTCTTTCACCATCTGGCTTATTTCACTTAGCATAATGCTCTCCAGATCCATCCATGCTGTCACAAAGGGTAGGAGCTCCTTCTTCCTTTCTGCTGTATAGTATTCCATCATGTAAATGTACCATAGTTTTTTGGTCTATTCATTTACTGATGGGCACTTAGGTAGCTTCCAGCACTTGACTATTGTAAATTGTGCTGCTATGAATATGGGGGTTCATAGGTTCTTACGGATTGGTGTTTCATGATTCTTAGGATATAATCCCATCAGTGGAATTGCCAGATCAAAAGGCAGTTCCATTTTTAGTTTTCTGAGGAAATTCCATACTGTTTTCCACATTTGATTTTGCTTTATTTCCTGCTTTTGCATTTGAGTCTCCTATAAGTATCAGTATGTCTTGTTTCAGTGTCTCATAAACTTCTTCTTGGCTACTTGGCTTCAGATTCTGTAGGTTGAGGATAGACTTAAATGATAGTTAGGGTAATAGATGTTCCAAGAAGTCTGATTGATGTCATTCAGTCCAACCTTGCATTGTAGGGCATCTAACTGCCTGGCCTCTTGCCTCAGTATTAAAGCCACTCTATTTCTTCTGAATTTGCCACTTCCAGAGTAGAACAATTTGAAGTTACTTGACTGGAAATGGCCAATTTCACTCCATTTTTGTTTGCTAACATCAAGTACTGTAATGCCTAGATGGTCCATTCCTTGCTTTACAGTATCTAGTTTACCTTGGTTCATGTTTTTTACCTCCCATGTTCTGATTGTATGTGTTGCAGAGCATCATATTTTCCTTTTGCCTTTGTGTTCATCAGCCACCAGACATCATTCTGGCTTTAGTCTAATTGTGTTATTAGCAACAATGTAGCAACAATGCTCATTGCACTTGTTCTCTGCTCTTCCCTAGTAACCATTTAATTGTTTTCTGAACTGGGAGTCTCATCTTAATGTACTATCTCATGTTTCCTTTAGTATTATTTCATCATGGGGGTTTCAAGGTAAAACAAAAGTAAAAAAAAAAAAATAAGAAAATGCAGTGGTAGCTTATCATTGCCTTTTGCTGCTCAGTGTTTTTGTTCAACCCGCATGTGCTTGGGTCTGTGGCGCCACAGTCGCCAACTGCTTACAAAATGCAAGTATAAGCGCCCTTTCAGGATAAAGCAGAAATGTGTGCTCTACTTAGACCAGATTTAGAATAAGGGAAATAACAATTGATAGCTGGTAAACTGTATAAGTTGCAGCTGAGATAAGTTATAGTTATATATAGAAGTGTTTGCTATTTAATTTCTTACTGTAAGCAGTGTTTTCTCTTATGTAAAAAATGTAATATGTTTCATCATTTGTATTTTAATCAATCAATCATTTTTGCTCATTAAAATAAGATAATTTAAAAAATAATTTTGAAAGTGTATAAGCCCACAATCAATCATACTTTCCTCTGTTACCAATGAAAATAAAAATTGGTACCAGTCTTTCAGAAAGTTATTCAGCAGGATTTACTAAGTACTGGAAAAAAAGATAACCTTATTCTTTGGTCCAGTGATATTATGGCTGAGAATCTATCTCATGTAAACCATCTAAAGGAAGATAAAATCTATTTACATAAAAGATATTCACCAAGTCATTATTTATATTCTCTTTTTTGAATATATTATATAAGTAGGGAATAACAGAAGTAACCTAAATACTCAAAAAATGTAAATGCTTAAGTTATAGCTCATGATGTGTTATACAGACATGAAACATAATGATCATAAAGGCCAGTATCATGAAAACTGCTTTTGAAAAGAAAATAACATTGCTAGATTAAAGCTTTAACAATGTAAAACCTACCATGACTCCCCTTCCTAGTTTAAACTTTCCAAGTGTTTCCCGGTGCACTCGAAATAAAACCTGAACACTCACCATGGGCTGTGGAGCCCATTCCTGTTGTGGCTCCTGCTACTTCCTCATCTCCTCTCGTACCACCACACTCTCCCTCACCTACTGACATCCCACTTTAAGGGCCGCTAGATTTCACCTTGGAATGCTTGCCTTTGGTTTTTGCTAAAGCCAGTTTCTTAATTTAAGTGTTCTCTCTTCCCAGATGACTTCTTTGATTATCTAATGTGAAATAGCTAACCAGCCACTCTCGATCACGTCCCCTTGATTTAATTTTCAGCATAGTACAATGCTCATTATAATCTCTTAATTTTCTGTTCACATCCTTATTAATTTGTACAGCATTAGGTTACTCCCAATAAGAAGCATTCTACATGAGAGCCCAGATCTTGTATAATGTGGTTGATAATTGAAGATGATTGATAAGTTAAATATTTCTTAAATGAATGTGAGGGGGTTCAGGATATGTCAAAATGACATTCCAAAATATGTTACTTAGACATAGGGATTTTTTTTTTAAGCTGAAGGCAATTGAGAGGAAGCTGACACCAGAAAAACTCTCTGACCTCCTCCTCTCTACTAGAAAAGGAATGATGATTATTAGCAACCAGAGACTACATTCTTACTGGCCAAGAGATGGATGGCACCACAGAAATCTACACAACAAACATTACTAAAATAACCCTAACTTTCCATTATTTCCCCCCATAGAGCTACATTCCCAGTTTGTCTCTTAAAACCCTAAAACTCTTCTTTGTCTTGTCACTTTTCTACAAATTTTTCATCTTTTGTAAAGCTTCTATATAAGTTATATAAATTGTTTAATGGAAACATTCTTTAGGAGAACAATGACATATATTTAAAGAGGATTATGTGCATCACACAGTGGGCCTAAGTTTGCGGCTACCATGCCCAGCTGCTATTACCACCTGGAAAGAGCACGTGTAATGAAAATGTAAAGGGATCCCAAGGAAATGAATCATATTTTAGAGTTGTGCTTTTTGAAGCAAATAAAATTTCACAATGCCAAACACTACAAAAACACAAATAAACATATACTTAAGAAATAACCTATTTAGTTCAATGTGTAAGTACAAGAGCTATAGATATATATAGAGAAAAGATTCATGTGGAGTATAGCTGTTTGGAAAGATTTCATGGAGAAGACATAGTTTAATTCAAGTATTTATAGAGGAATTTTGTCTCAATAGGGGAAATAAAGTGTTTCAAAAACATCTGGGAGAAACTGTTTTTCAGAACACTTTAAAATATTCTCATACCTTATGACTTGCTCTTTTAAAACATCTTAATCCTAAATTATCCTCATTTTAATAATTTGGCATAGAGACAAAATAATACAGGACCACAAGAAAATTCCAAGTCCTCAAATTCTCAGGTTATATATAATGTATTCTTCATTTTGGAAGTTCAAGATCTACAGCTGGTATGCAATTGGTCAGAGGACCACTAGAATTTAGAGACTGCTCTTAGCTTTTAAGCATATTTATTCAGCATCCACCATATGAAATAACTTGACACAAGTTACTTTGTTTACATTCTGGGGCTTTAATATGCTTAGCAAATATAAACTGAGCTATGAGTATAAGCAAAAGACAATTATTTCAATATAACATAAATATTTAACAGGCTGTGTGAAACTTCTTGTACATGAGTGGTTTGAAAGGCAAGAAAGTAAAAGAAGAGCTTCAATCTTTAAGAGTAGATATAATTTGGTGGCATTTGATGCAGACCATGAAATTGAAAAGTATTGATTAAAATGTATAATAACCAATTTGTCGTTAGCAGTATCTCTTAAAGTGCACCCAATTAAAATTAAATGAGATTATATTGAACTCTATTCTCCCCATTTTGGACATACCATAGGAATATACTTGAATCCCCATCTGTAAAAACTGTTTCAAGTCATTATGTTCATCAGTATACATGTCTAAATCAATAAAATGATATAAAAATGCCACATGAGCAAAGAGAGAATTTCATTACATTGTATAATGCATGCTTCACATCTTGTCATACTTTTATTAAATATTCAGTTGCTAACACGGCTGTAAGACTGTGTGGCAAGAGTACATATATAAATAGAACATTTCTCAAACAACTTATAAAAAAGAAACATGCAGCTTTTGACAAGCACATAATATGGTAAATCTCAGTGATATGAAAGTATAGCTGTATATTTCAACATAAATAGAATGTTCAACATTTTAAAAAGCAGTAGTGGGTGTAAAGTAATTTAAGAGGCAGAATTACCCCTAGTCATTTGCAAACTACTGAAAATTTGCATGTAAGATTTAATACTCTATTTTCTTTCTTTCTTTTTTAATTAGAGGCCTTATTGAAGAGAGAGGAAAAAAGCAAATATGAAGAAATCATATTTGTGTTTGTATTCTTCCAAAAACTTTAAATAAGGAATAGCAACACTTCCTCAACAGACTCAATACTCCTATATAACGTGTTCTTAACAATCATTCGTATTCTTGCTTTTATCTTACATCTGCAAACTGTTTGCTTGACAGTGAATTTTACATAGTTTTACAGTTTTACAGTTTATATATACACATAGTTTTAAGCCAATATATGATGCAATATAAATCACTAGCATAATGATACATGGTCATAAAAATTCCACATTTACCACAACACAGAATTATTTTATTAAGAAAAGAATTTGCTCCTGTATGGATTTTGTCATACATAAAGTGCTACAGCAGAGAGTAATTCCCACTGTAAGCAGGATGACACTTCCCAGTTTCAATGCACCTTCATTTAATTGTATGCGGTAAGCTTTAAAGACTACACATTGTTAAAGAGAAATGTGAAGCCAGAAAATGCTGCCAGTCAATAGCTCCCTTATATTTCCAATTGACCGAAACCAAGGGCTCTGACCAGGAGATGACAGAGATACTGTGTTTCTGTTGTTGCTGTCACTGTTTCCGGTTGGGCTAGTCTCCCCAACGGTGCCATCTGGTGAAAGCCTGCACTGCTGGGGCCTCTGTGGGAAGTGCAATCACTCCTAAAGTGTCTGTCTCTTCCCCAGATAAAGGATCTGATCATTACTATTTTTTCCAGGGTGCCTGTTCAGATCATTAAACTTTCAAGTATTGCCTGCCATGAAGCCAAAGTTGCCACCACCTCACTAAATGTATCATAACTCAGTGGCAGGGACACACACACAGACACATCTCTGAATGGACTCCACATCAAGGATATTTTGCCAGACCTGATTCCTATATGTTCTAATTGAAACTGCACCGAAAAAATTCATTTTAGGACAGCCTGAAATTCTTTTTTAATTATATTGTATTGATTATGGTGTTACAGTTGTCCCCATTTCCCCCCTTTGCCATCCACCCAGCAACCCCACTCCCTCAGGCAATCCCCACACCATTGTTCATGTCCATGGGTCATATGTACAAGTTCTTTGGCTTTTCCATTTCTGTACTGTACTTTACATCCCCATGGCTATTCTGTAACTACCAATTCATGCTTCTTAATCCCCTCACCTCTTCATCTATTCCCCCATAGCCTCCTCCCATCTGACAACCATCAAGATGTTCTCCATATCTATGATTCTTTCTATGTTATTCTTGTTTGCTTAGTTTGTTTTTTAGATTTAATTGTTGACAGATATGTGTGTATTGCCATTTTAGTGTTCATAGTTTTTATCTTCTTTTTCTTAAATAGGTCCCTTTAATAATGGTTGGGTGATGATGAACTCCTTTCATCTTTTTCTTGCCTGGGAAACTCTTTATCTGCCCTTCAATTCTAAATGATATCTTTAATGAAAGAGCAGATCAAAAATCCAGAAAAAGAACTAAACAAAATGGAGCTAAGCAATTTATCAGATGCAGAGTTCACAACATGACTTAGAAGGATGCTCAAGGGACTTAGTGAGGACCTAAACTTGCTTTTCACAGGCCCTGTAAGCAATAAATGTATAGTATGTAACATATGGCTCAGTCTCCAAAATGCAATGTGACCTGGGAGACCAGGCCCAATATGGGCTTAGAGTAAAAAGGAATGGAAATCTCCAAAATACCTTTAACTACTTGCAGCTACCCTGTCAAAGTGGAAAGCTACTCTTATAGAAATGAGTAGCCTAACTGGATTTTCTGGGGTCACAAATGCACAAGCGTCTTGGGTTTACACCGTTGGTTTTCAATACTTTTTATACTCTGATATATTTATTAGCAACAAGGACTCACTATGCAAGAAGAGGAAAAGCTTTTTAGAATCTGCAGAGGGAAAGAATGGGAACAGTATAGATAGACTTAAAAACATCCATCCCGTTACATCTTTAATTAAACCTATTAAAGCTAGTATGTTTCTTTCAGTTGAAAATCACTTGTCTAGAACACAAGGCTATGGAAAATAAAGTTGGAAACAGAATGTTATGGCTAATGTGAAATTTTGTCATTTAATAATGATAAAACTATCATTATTAAATGATAATGATAAAACTATCAATAATACTATCACTGATCAATCCAACTGTAATAATAAGCCTCAAGTAATACTTTGGGAGGAAGAGTGAAGACAAAGAAAAATAAAAAAGAGAAATCCACACCATTATGGCAGTGTAAAGTTAGAAAATGCATATATTGAGATGATATAGAGAGATGCATTAATCATGTCAAAGACTTAAAATGTGTCAAACCAGAAAATCTTCTTCAAATTAGATATATTAGCTATGTAAAATAAATGTTATCTAAAATGGGAATAAGCCCTGGCTGGTGTAGCTCAGTGGATTGAGTGCGGGCTGGGAACCAAAGGGTTGCTGGTTCGATTCCCAGTCAGGGCACATGCCTGGGTTGCGGGCCAGGTCCCCAGTGAGGGCCATGTGAGAGGCAACCATGCATTGCTGTTTCTTTCCCTCTCTGTCTCCCTCCCTTCCCCTCTCTCTAAAAATAAAAATAAAATCTTTAAAATGGGAATAAAATATAGCTATACTCTTTCAAAAAGAAAGTTATATTCTAATTTCTGTCAAATGTTTCTATACAAGCTAGTATATCATTTACCTCAGAAACCCCAAAGTGTAAAAGGAATTTTCATTACAGATGACATATTGAAAATCTCAATAGCTATTGAAAATATAATATTTTGATCTCATTTACCAAAACAAATATATATAATGTCACATTTCACTGAAATATGATTAAATATTTAATTTTGGCAAGAGGATTATGGTTGGATCATTTGATTGTTCTTAAATGACTTTTCCAGTTAATAGTGCCTTTACTGCTTGCAGGCTCTGTAACTTTGGCTGGACTGCTTAAACTATCTATGTATTACCTAATTAGTAAATTGTATTATAATAGTATTTACTTCCTACGGCTGATTTTGGGATTAAAATGCAAAATGATAAAAGATCTGGCTGGTGTGGCTCAGTGGATTGAGCACCGGCCTGTGAACTAAAGGGTAGCCTGTTTGATTCCCAGTCAGGTCACATGCCTGAGTTGCTGGCCAGGTACCTGGTAGGGGTGCACAAGAGGCAACCACATGTTGACGTTTCTCTTCTTCTCTTTCTCCCTCCTTTACCCTCACTCTATAAATAAATAAATAAAATCTTCTAAAAATAAAATAAAATATCTTATAATTCATAATAATAAAAATTTTGCTATCCAAATGTTACTTGTTATAATAGTTCTAATGAACAAAAGTGAAATTAAATACCTGATACAGAATTCCTTTCATGAAAAAATTCTACATTTCTGCCACACAAAGGAAAACATGACTCAGAGCTTCAAATAATGATTGCAGTTCATAAAGTTCTGCATCAATATGCAATTGCATTCATCAACTTTTCCAAGAGAAATTATTTACACCTTAAAAAGATGCTAAGCAAGAAAAGGATGATTTATATGGTATATGTCCCTCACCACCTGGCTTATTTAACCTAGCATCATCTACTTGAACAACAAAATAATTTTTAAAAAATTTTAAAAAGGATGACTCACAGTAATGAATGGTTTTATTTTAAATTATATTTTAATTATTCAAGTGTTCAAAAATATTAGAAAGCCACTTAATTTTCCTATATTAATCAGAAAATAAGGGCAACAGCTTATTTAACACCTTCCATTTTTCAAAGTGCTCTTGTGTTTACTATCTCCATTGAGTATTATGATTACATACAAACTATGAGTCTTGAAGACTTAAGTTCTTTGAAGACTTTCTCTGTGTAGCCTACATTTAAGTTGTAATATGTATTTAATAAATGCATGAAAATATAATTATCTCATTATAAACAGTTTACAATAAGAAAAAATAGAAATAAAATATTCTCTGTCTTAGGGGTAGTGATAGGCATTTCATTCATATTCTCTGATACTCTCCAAAAAACTGTGTTGTCACAGGAGACAGGATAAGACTTCACTACTATCATGACAAATTAGATAAATTGTCAAGTGAACACAAATCACATAAGTACATATTCATAATTAGAATATATAAATAGAAGATGCATAGCGTATTTATACTGCTAAAATAATTTTAAGAAGAGATTTAACAGAGTCATGTTAAATAAGTCAAATATGAATAAATTGTGATGTCAGTTAAAGGAAAATAACACAATGGTTAGACTTATAAACAAAAGCCCTCATCCAACTTTACTTAAGGTTTTGTTTTGACTTTTCAAATATTGACAGAAGAGTTGTCACGAGTATATTCTTAGAGTAATGGAAATGGGTTTAAGAATCACTTCATAGAACTACATGACAAAATAAAAAAGATAATGTGCAAAGAAAACTAAAGGATCTCCAAAAATTATATGTATAAAGGGTCAAAAAGCCATTTTAAACTATATTATGAATGAAATAAGGAAGAACATTTTAAAATTCAATGCCATGATAATTCAGAAGGAGAGCTTGATTTTCCTAGATTTCAAGACAATCCAGAAAGCTGGAAATCTTTGGTAAAAGGCGAAAGATTTATACAATCTGAAGAGAAACCAGAGTAGAAAGCTGGAAATCTTTGGGAACATAATGCAGGCATTCACTTGTCTGGGTGTTATGGGAGCAGGAAACAGTCGAAGCATTAGACACGCTCTGTGGAGCCTTTGATTCTGTTAATCCCATTTATGAGTCACCCATTCATTCTTTAAAACTCTAATAAAATATCATCCCCTCAGTCAGCATTAATCATACCTTCCTCTGCACACACATTCTTCAGTTAGAATTATCACATTGTACCTACACAAAACCACTATGGAGTTGGATCTTGAAAACCATAACCAGGACTATTTTTATATGAATCTCCAGTGTCTAGCACTGTGTCCTTAGTAGGCACTTAAGACAATCATTTACCATGCCACTGAAGTATTCCAATGACAGTTGTGAATTCTCCTCTTATCCATCTGGGTGGAAGCAATGCTCATGGGATCACAGTGCCTTAGTGTTACCATGGAACACTCAGTCAGAGCCCTGGGGAGTCTCCCCCATCAGCCAAGATGGTGGGGGAGGGGAGGTTCTTACACTGAATTTGCAAAGAGCTGGCAAGAATAATTGGATAGAGATAAAAAGCCCTCCCTACCTCCAGGACAAGATAGCTGGGGTGGGGAGCCAGGGGAAGGCAGGCGCATGTACTGGTAGAAGTCTAAATGGTACAGGAAGAGGAACATGACTAAAGAGGCATGTCAGTCTAGCCTGGGGAAAAGAGAGATTGGTTGGGAGGTGGACCCATATGAAGTACATAAAAGTTAGGGAAGTTGACTGCTCATTTTGAAAAAGGACCTGTTCCATCCCACACCTATGCTATTATAATCTCAGAGGAACAAAGATACTCTCTCTCTCCCTTGCTTGAGACCTGCATTCACCTGTTGCACTTACCTGTTCTCTCCATGGGTCATGTGGCCTTAGCAGCCACATGGTCCATGGGCTCCAGGAGTTAGCTTCTCTGTCTCTCTTGCTCACCTGGTGATGCATTGCTGATGCATTCACATGCTCCCCAGGAGGATGTGACCTTGTGGCACTAGCCCATGACCCATGGCTGTGCAGGCTCCAGGAATGAGTCTGAAATGAACAGCAGCTGGGAACAAGCTAAGCTACCTGGATGGGGACTATGACTGCCTAGCAGCCTGTCATGGGCTCCAAAGCACTGTACTTTAAATCAGAGCAGGAGCTCTGGACACTGGCTTTTGTATTAGTCTTCCTGAGGAGATGGATTTTTAGATGGAATCCCACCATTCTCCCAAATTGCACAGAACCTGAATAAAACCTATTTCCTTTTGCACCAGCAGCTGCCTCATGAGTTTGGCTTTTGTGGTGACAGGCAGCCAAATCTCTATTTTTGTTAGGTTACAATAGGATTTAGTCTATCAGTTACCACTCTCCTGGTTCCCCTTTCATTTAAATCTTTCTATGCTCTATTACAGTTACTACTTTTGTGTTTTATATGCCTTACCAAACTACCAGCCTCTCGAGAGCAGAGACCTGTGTTATTTCAATTTGTATTGTATGTAGTAGGTGCATATCACAGGCTTTGTTAAGTTCACCATTCCATATATAATGATATATAATAGTTAATACATAAAATAAGGGATGGAAGCACAAACCCTACCTTACAGTGAATAAATAGCAAAGAAGTGAATTTTATGTCCACATCATTCAGAACTGTGATATATTCAGAACATTAATATTCTTATTTGACTAAATTGGCATTTAACAGTATGGTTTAACTTTTATTAAACTAACAAACCCTAGAATGCAAAATATGCTTTCAATATAGATTGAAGTTTGCTAGCATTGGGGCAGCATGGCAATTAATATTTAACATATAGTGATACAGGATACTTCATGTTTCAGATACAATACTTTTAGCACATTATCTTGTATTAAACCACCAGAGAACCAATAATATTTGAATGGCTGGAAAGTGTCTGCAAACACTACCAACAATGTGGAATAATTTAAAAGGAAAATACAATAGCAAATACAAACACAGATACTGTAAAAAAATCACTCATTCTTAGACAAGACAATGTGCATTTACTTTCAGGTACTTTCAGGTATCTAGTGCAAGAATTTTAGCATCATTATTAGATATTTAAAGACCTAGATATAAATTTAATACTTGAAAAAGGTAACTTCACCAATCAGGGCCACCAGTGCATAATCAGCTACTCTCTAGCTGTTCTTGTCATTGGACATGATTAGGGGACTTTCTTTTAATTCTGGACTTTTGCTACTTACTAGCTGAGTAAGGTTGGCTTCTCTGACAGTATGTTGAAGCATCTGCCATATGATGACTTCTTAAATATTGTTATTTACATATTTTTGAAAATGTTATTAATGTCAATATTATTATTATTCTGGCATCCTAGAAAAACCATCCTAAAGAACCTTCACAGTGTTTATAAATCCATCCTTGGGTGTTAACTTGATTGGAAATAAGGTTTTCCAGAGATGACTTGGGTGAACATTAAATTGTGCAGATGTTTTAGATGGGGACCAAGCTGATTCCAGAAAATGAAGGCTAAAGCATAGGCAGAAATAACCTGACTAAGTGAGCACTAGATTTTCAGGTACAATGAAGTTGAGTAGCACATGATAGGAAAGGAGAAGATGAAAAGCCTTAGATTGTGCAAAAAGGAGAAAGAGAATGAAAGAGGGAGCTAGAATAAGAGGGAAGGGGTAGTGAAAGGATATATCACAAGTAAACATGAAAGACAATTCTGATTCCTTCAAATTCCAAGGAGAAAATACTGAGAAGTCCATGAATGACTTATGTGGAAAGAAAGAAATAACACATCACACAATTATTACAATTTGGTGTCTAGATGCAGTAAAAAGTGGAAATAAGGGGAGGCAAGAAATAATTCATTAAAAAGGTAAGGAAAAATTACTTTTGAGAATAAAGCCCACCGGTGTCCACAACACTTAACAATCTGGACTCAGAACTGAGGCTGCGTGTCAACCTGATGTAACTATTTGTTCCAGAAAACTTTTGCCAGGAAGATGACATGAGTCAAAATTTTATTATTACGGTTTGCTTCAGGCTTCTGGAAACCAACTTAGCCAAAGAAATAATTTGCTCATTAGAGAAAAGAGCTTCTGTAGCAAAAATAATTTACTCAGTATGATTATCTGAGTAAATGATTATCAAAAACCTCAACTTGCTTTGTCTAGCAATGCTCAAATTATGACAATTTGCCAAAAGTCAACCTTTTCTTCCCTTGAAAGACCTACCATCTTCCACTTGAGACCAGGACCCTTCCAATGTTTAACTTCAGCTGAGCACTATGCCACTCTTTCCTGGATGCTGCCCCCACCCCTCTGAATTGTGTTCTGAAAAATGACTGACCAAAAAGGACTGCCCTGCCCTTAGGTATTCAGAGAATACACTGCTTCAGCCTTTCAGGTAAGACCTACTCATGATTCCCTTTTTTTTTTGTCTCGATAAACCAGGTTTGCTCCCTCTTCTTTGAGATGTTCCTTCCTAGTAAAAGTTCCCCATGTTACAATAGTTCGATGAATTTTTCTCCTTAATGTCATCTTGCATTTTGTGGTCAATACCTCCAAATCCTATAAACATCTCTCCCTGACCTCCACATTCCAAAACAATACTAATACTGTTGAGGTGGGTTATTTTTTTATATTGCAGTAGGTCTAAAAAGCTTAGTGTTTCTTAATCTAAACATCATTCTTGTGATAATGTTATGATTCATCTTTCAAGATGCTAAGATAAGCTAAGAAAGATACAAGATGAGTTTGGGTCCATAGCAATAAGCAATAGGGGGAGAAGTAGGAGAACAGAGAGAATGAAATGTCTCAGGTGGATAAAAATATATTTATGTGAAACTAAGTGGCTTCTCTTTGGAAATTAACTATTTCAGAGAAGCTGAATTAAAATGGATACTGCTAGTCCTCAAATTATGTTGTTCTATTCAATGTCATTTCATTAAAACATTGATAAGTTGCTATACTAACTTAATGTATGTTTATATCAATTAGCCTATTGTGAAATTGATTTTGTCATATGTTGCCATTTCCAAGAACCTGTTGATGATGTTAAGTAAGGACTTACTGTACACATAAGAAATTTTCTAGTGATAGAGATGGAAAGGTAGTTGCAGCAATGTCACAGAAGGCCTTAAACAATGCTAGAAAGAAGAATCCTCAAGGGAGTAAGGGGCTATAATATTATAATATGAATTTTACCTCTGTCTAGTCCTATAGCCCATTTCCTTCATGTAACCACACAGAAACTTGATGTAATATAACATTTTCTCCTTTCCTCCCTTTTAATTCAAACTAGTCTCATTCAACACTCACCAGCCTCATTCTCCCTTGCAAGTCCATTCCCTTAATCATTAAGCCCTGAGGACAATTAAGTTCTGCTCATCATCAAACAGTCTTAGGAACAAAGCCTTGAGTCTGTTGATCCTGGAGACAGAGTTCTAGTTATACAGAAGATAACATCTAGGCCTCAGTTGTGTTTTAGCTCCAGACCCAGAATAGCAGACTGACCTCACTGACAATACCCTGGCTAAACCAGACTGAAACCTTGGCTGACATCAAGACCAGATGCAATGATCAACTACCGGGCCCTAGCTTAGCACCGACCAATCAGTAGAGACCACAACCATAACTCTCTGAGTCAGCATGATTAATGATTTTCCCCCTATATAATCCATCCCAGAGAAGCCATCAGGGATCCAGATCTTACCTGTGACCCTCAGTTTGGCACCATTCCCTTAACTAATAAAACTTTATTTTTTTCTTTGCTGCAAAATCTGTTCACAGTTGACTGGGCTTTGCTGCGTGTGAGCGAACAAACCCCTTTAGTCCAGTAACATCGGGTTTATCCCTTTTCCAGTTCACTTCAAGAATAAGGCATTTGAAGGAATTTCAAGAGCACAATGGAACTGAATTGGATTATACAAATATTTGAGTTAATATATATTGAATTTTGTGGGGTTTCTTTAGATATGTTACACCCTGACTACATGCAACTGGGAATATAATAGAAATTGTGTGTGATTTTATCTTCTCATGTCTGGAAACATTCCAGTTAGTTCATTAAAACTTGAGAACAACAAAACTTCTTTCCTCTTACTCAAGGGATCACTTGTAAGTTGTTGCTGTTTGATGGCTTTTAATTCCAAACCACTGCATGAACAATTACTTCCTGTCATAAGTCTTCTGCTCCTTCCTATTGTGCCCTTAAAGTTTTTTCTTTGGATTAGAGGTGGCGGACATTAATGGCTTCCTTTCTAGGGAAAATTGAAAACTGAATGAATATAAATACTGGCCTTCGGCTGTCTGGAAGGAAAATAAAAGAGAGAAAAACAATTCTATTCTGGCTTCCTTATACATTCTGCTGTTTGTAGATTAGGAAAAAGCAAAATCGGTTAAAGACATGAATTTGGCTATTAGAGTTTGCTTTCGCAATTTAACTGTGATTGAGACTGAAAGGAATGAAGATTCTTGAAAGATTGGCCATTGCGTGGTTAGTCAGGTTTCTCTGGAGTGCTTCTTCCCTGCCCTCGCAAACCTCGTTCTTTCCTTAGGTCTCCCCATCTAAAAGCAATGCAACATTACTCTCCTATTTTCTTCAATAACATTTATCGTGAAATTATCTTACCTACCTCTTGGTATGTTTACCTAATCTACCTACCCCCATGCTTGACCAACTGCATTTATAATAAGCTTTGAAGTTTCTTTTCATCCTAATACCTTGGGATCTTTGATTCTATCAAAGTAGCATAATTATAGCTAATTGTTTTCACTTCTTTCACTTTCTCAACAGTTGCTCTTATTTAAAATAGGAGTAACATTCATTTGTCCTTTTGCTCAGACCAAAACCTTGGAGTTCTCTTTCTCCTGCATTTTATACCACATTTATCAGCGAAGTCTGACAATTCTATTCTCAAAATGCACCTCACCAGCCGAGAAGTACCCCCTTAGTCCATACAATCATTTTCTAAATTTTATTTATTTACTTTTTTAATATTGTTCAGTTATAGTTGCCTCGCCATTTTCACTATTTTTTCCCACTGTCCCTACTTCAATGCCATCCTGTGGCATTGACCTCCCAGACGTCACTCCTACCAGATGTGTTCTTACTCAGCCTGTGATCTTTTAAAAAAAAATTATATCAAACTACATCATTCACCACTTTAAAACCCCACAGTGACTTTTCATCCCATTTGGAATTAAATCCAAACTCTCCTATGGCTTCTGAGGCCCTGCATTGTTCATGCCCTGGTCTCTCTGACTTCGTCATTCACCTCCAGGCACTGAGGCTCTGGGCTCCAGGCTTCCTGGCCTTCTGTTCTTCCCCAAGATCCACCCCTCTCAGAGCCTTTGAACTTTGTTTCCTCTGCCCTGGGACATATCCTAAAGGGTCATCTGCTCACTTCATTTAGATCTCAGCTTAAACATTACTTCCCTAAAAAGGCCTTTCATGATGATACTAAAATAATACTCCTTGCTCTTGGGCCTCCTGGCCTACTTTATTTTAGTTTGTCATACTTACGTAATGTAGCTGCCATTACTTCAATGCATCTCTTTGTTGACTGAAACCTGAAACTAAAATAATTTCCATTTTCTCTATTAAACATTATCCGGAATAGGCATACTTTCCTATTCCTGAGTTAAATAATTCTGGAATTAAACTTATTTCTCTACCCCTGTGCTAAATGATTCTATGGTGATGTATTCCTTTTTGTTTGAGAACAAGCAACATAACTTAGCTTCTTACTGGAGGAAACACCTGTTCGTGGAAGATATGAGTGAATCATAAACAGTTATCAAGTTTTGCTTTAAGAACCTCACTTCACTATGCCCTTAAGTTCAAGGTAATTCTGTCACAAATTGTCCTCAATATCAAAGAGTTTCCAATATCACAAGCACCACATTAAAATCACCCAATCAGTCTTACCAACCTATAAATATAGTAGTTTTCTCTTGTCTGTGGGGGATATGTTTCAAGATCCCCAGTGGATCCCTGAAACCACAGATAATACCAAAGCCTATATACACTGTTTTTTTCTTATATATACATATCTAAATAAGAGTTTAAATTTATTCTTGCTACTTGGGTCATTATTAAGTAAAATAAGGGTTACTTAAACATAAGCACTGTGATATTGACAGTGTGTCTGATATCCAAGACAATGTATTAAGTAATGGGCAGGTAGTGTATATGCTGGACAATGGGATGAATCACACCCTGGATGGGATGGGGCGGGACGGCACGAGATTTCATCATGCTGCTCAGAACAACATGCAATTGAAAATGTGTCAGTTGTTGCTTTGGCCAGGTAGCTCAGTTCATCAGAGGGCTGTCCCAATATGTCCAGGGTATGAGTTCAGTCCCCAGTCAGGGCACACACAGAATCAACCAATAAATGCATGAATGAGTGGAACAACAAATCAATGTCTATCTCTCTCTCTCTATCTCTCTCTCTCTTTCTCCCTCTCCCCTCATTTCCTCTCTCTAATACCAACTTCCCTAAAATCTGTATTGTTTATTTCTGGAATTTTTTATTTAACATTTTTGGATGGCAGCTAGCCATAGGTAACTGAAACTAGTAAAAATACTGCATCCTGTCCCAATTTCCCATTTCAAGTCCTGTTATGATTCTGTCACCTTAGTGTAAAAAATTTAATAAATTTAGTTTTGTTTTATCAAAGCATTTTTTTCTGGTGGCATTCTGGCATTTAGTTCAGAATTCTGGAGGTTCCACAAAGACCCTATCAATACTTCCTTACTACTTGTGATTCAAGGCTCTAGACTCAGGACAGAATAGTTCCCTAAGGCCCTTTGAGATTCCCATTTGAGAATCTCTGCAACTACATAAATAGGGTAGGTTCCATATTGGGTCTGTGTTCTAACATTTGTTTGCTCGATTTTTCAAATACTATGTTTATTTTGTCTCCTAGGAATGCAATAACAATTACAAATCTTTGTTTATCTATTCAATTAGAAATGTGTTATTCTGAGTAGAAAAATATAAACTATTCATTTTTTTTTTTGGCCTGCTCTTGTCACTTTCTGTAGTGAATCTATATAACCCATATGATTCCGCTGGAATTGTGAAGTCAACGGTCACATGTTTTTTTGTTTCCCTGGAAAGAAACATGCCAGCTCTTTTAAGGTTAGCACCGAGACTCTCTTGTTTGCCACATTAGTTGTTTCACCCAGAGGAGCACCTGTTACATAATAGGTGCTCAATAAATATAAGCTGACTAAATGAAGAGCATTTCAGTTTAGACATAAAATATTTGCGTTAAAATATGAAAAAATGCATTATGATGCATCTTTCTGAATTCCTCAAATCAAAATTTCTACCTAGAATATTATTTGAAAAACATGAATGGAGAAAAATGGAAGAAAATCTGATATATAATTTCTAAATTTTTCTTGAAATTGACAAACTAGAGCCCTCCCTGTTTCATAGCTGGAACATATATTTTTGTATTTCTTCAAATGTCTAGTTTTAGCTAAGGAGGAAAAAGAATATATTAATATTTTATACCATGTTTTAGATTTCCTTAAAACAAATAGGGGAATGTTACATTAAGATAAAAAAAGGTATAACTCAGTTAAAGTCAAAGAACATTTCAAAGTCAGAGGATTTTATCAACATACCGATTATATTAAATAATAACCAATGAACATCTTATCTAGAATATTTTCTCTGTACAAGTTTGCACAGTATTAACTCTTCCAAAATTCCCTTGGATTACTGACACTGACATTACTTACTCTATATTCCACTTGCCAAGATATCTAATAAAACTTAACAGCAAAAATAATGCTCTGATCATACATTTTAAAGTTTCACAATAAATGGGTCCCTGAAAACCACATTTTATGCCTTGAAGTTTCAGTCACATCATCCTGGCTGGTTTGAATGTGTTAAAATTATTTTGCTGTACATTCATGTGTACAAGTTAGTAAGAAGCTAAGAAAATTCTCTGGCAAATGGAGTGAGGAAACTGAGACAAACAGTTGAACAAAGGCCCAGAATTACTGAGCAATTAATAGCCAGCTGATAAATCATAAGCCTCTGTACTCCCTAACCAAAGATATCTAAAAGCAGGTGGTTTAAATCAACTTAGTCAAGAAGATATATTAAAACAAAAATCAGAGCCTGACTAATCCAAGATAAAGATGAAATGAACAAGAGGATGATCCCACTATATGCTCATTTAGATACTTCAGCATAATAAAGGACAGACCTGGAAATCTGATGAACATTCTGTTGAGATCTTCCCTGGGACCTCCCACCCCCCTAAAATGTCTGCCTATAGAAAATCGATTAAACCTTCAGGGCCAAGGATGCCAGCTCATGCTCTTCTTTGAGCATGCTTGCTCCCCCCTTTCCTCAAACTTGTACTTTGCTTTTCCAACCTAAGCTCCGAGGGTCCCAATGAGACTTGCACCTAGGGTGGTGGAGGAGGGGGACACTGGGCAGCAGCAGCTCGCCCTGGACTTAATCCCTGATTCTGTCTCCAGCGGCCCTTCCTTTGCCTTAATACCTGAAGCTTTAATAAAGTTACCGTCACTTTCACCTGGACCCATGTCTTGAAACTTTTCCTGTACCAATCGAGATCCTGGAGGTCGCTCGACACACCATAGGTCCTAGACCATGCCGGGACTGGGTCAGCCGCTACTCAGAAGCAGTCCAGCAACACACAAGGCATCACTTTATCACACCAAATAGACCAGTCAAGCATTTCCAATTTCAAATATTTAACTATGTCACCAGCATCTTTCCTCCATTTCTGTATATGCTGAACACATTCCTCTAAATGTGTTTGGACATCAAAAAGCAGGAGGTTAAACCAGTTACCCTTTCATTGTCTCTTCTAACCTCATAATTGATGTTATGTCTCCTTTCGACAAGTAAGGAAAGATCAACTACCGCGACCATGCTCACAGCCCCTAAATTTTCACTTGGTAAGCTGACAGCAAGCAGATGGTTTTCTAGAGTTTCCTTGGCTGCTTCTTTAATTTTTTTTTTTTTTTAAATCCTCACCAAAGGGCATTTTTTCTATTGCTTTTTAGAGGGTGAGCGAGAGAGAGAAAGAAACTTCCATTGGTTGCATCCCAAATGTGCCTGAACCAGAGATTATATGTGACCAGACTGGGGATCAGATGCACAACCTAGGTATGTGCCCTGGCCAGGAATTGAGCATACAACCTTTTGGTTATGGAATGATGCTCCAAGCAATGGGTCCAGACTGGCCAGGGCTAGCTGGTACTTTATATCTTGTTGGTTGTAATTCAATATTTTGGTGCAGTTTATGGTGTCTTGAAAACTGCTCCTATGTTATGATTGCTCATTAATGTTATTATTTGTACACTACAACACTGAGGCATAGATGTAAAAGTCAAAATAACATTTAACTCATTTAATTGTCCTATAGTTATTGTGGACATAGACGAAAACATGGCCTTCCTAAAATGAATGCCTTCTGTTCCCCTCACACACATAAGAAAACAAACAAACAAACAAACACAATCTGTGCAATGTATAATGTTATAAGAAACTGGCGAATTCATAGGCTTTCTTCTCTATTTTGCCACAAGTATTACTGATTCATTTAAATAAATAAAATATATTCTGAGAAACAGCAATGTTCAAAAGAGTCTTACTTTGCCACTGAGCTTTACATCCTTGAACAAGTTACATATTCCTTCTGAGTCATAGTTTCTTCATCTCTAAAAGGATAGTAATGGTGTCTATTTTTTCAGGAGTTTTTAAAAAGAAACAAATGTAAATATCACCCAACTTATTGATACCTGGGTCATCAGAGCAGCCCAATAAATAAAATACATTTTTATGTTTAACAAAATATGATGAGTACAAAGAGAGGTTAATTTTTAAAATCTGCTATACCAATGTATCTCAGTAAAATGTCCACCTTTTCAAGTCTGTTAATTGAATGTTTTAAATATGTAGTAACTGTTTACCGTATTCACTACATGTAAATATCCCAGTCTCAGCTATTCACTAAAATTAGGCTGGGCCAAAAAGACTTTCCTTATACTATTCAATTTAACACTCAGAACCATCTTAAATAAAATTAGTATTGCTTTGCTTTTGGAGGTGAGAAAATTAGGAGTCATATAAACTAGATAATATGCTTATGGTCAAAAAGCAACTAAGTGGCAACTATCCTAATTTAAACCCATGTTTGTTTGGTCTTTCAGTTCCAATATATTTTCCCAAAAGTATTATTCCTTTGGTTAGGTGGAATGGAAAGTAACTAATATTTGTTGATAGTGTATTTGCTAGATACATGGGTAATTATTTGTTGATAGTGTATTTGCTAGATACATGGGTAATTATTTTGGATAATTGCATTTGATTTGCATTTTAAGCTCTCTTCACAGGCAACCTGTTGTCCTCAGATTTTTATAGAAAATGTAACCAAAGTCCACAGAGCTCCATAAGTAACACATGACCAATAAGTATCACAGTCAAAATTCAATCTAAGATCTGCCTCATTCCAAAGCCCATGTGTACAGATGGTGTGGATGGTGAAAAAAGTGGGGGCTTTGGAATTAGATCTATTTAGAATATGATACCAAGCTTGGCATCTGTCAACTTGATTAAGCTTTGATGAGCCTCGATTTGGACTCCTAGTAAATGGACATTATTGCACATTTCTCATAAGTGTGTTGAGAGAATGAAGTGAGATACATATAAAGCACTTAACACATTGCTTAAGATCTAGTACAGTTAAAGGAGCTATTGTATCATGCTGCCTCAGGAATTGGTGAAGCCATAGGAGTGAAACAAATAAAAATGATTGCCTGGTTTCCAACTGAAAAACAGGTGTTCCATTTTCCAAAATTTAAAGATATATTCCTACAATACACAAACACGTCATTTCTCTTCCGTTCACATTCTTTTCTCACCTCTGAAGAGAGACTCATATACAGCAACATTCCATTATCTCCCATAGCAACTAATATATGTACTGGGTATGGAGTGGCCAGTCACGTTCATGCCAGAAATTTGAAATTGAGACATCAAAAGTGTGGATGTCCAGTCATAGTTATAAGCACGAGATGGGTGACACGTTTTGAACTACAAGGCTGGCATCCTTTTCTGTTTAGGTACTCTATGTTCAGAGAGAGAGATGCCTCTCCTATGGAATAGCAGGAGAAGAAAACAGAAATGCAGAGTTAAGCTGAGATGGGAGACCATGAAGCAACAGAAAGAGATACAGAAAGCACATGTTTGATAAACTATTAAGTGTCTGTGATGGCTGGCTGGATTTCCTAACATTGAGCTCCTTGAGACTGTTCTGTTATCTTTTTGAACAAATGTCTTTATTTGTGATAATTCAAGGTTTCTGTAACCAATCTCTAGAACAACATATTTGGGGGTATAAAATAGAGGGCATTGTGGTTATCTCCCCAATATCCAATTTATTTTTCTTTATTACACAGCCAGCAATCACATGATTGGGTGGGACTTTTCACCCAGACTTCCAGGCCTGGACCCTGACTGGTCTAAGTTGCCACAGTGAGTGGTTAGGGAAACAGGCTGAAGCCCATAGTGCAACACCTTCCCTTGGCTAGAATGGGATTTGACCCAGAGGGTTCCTGAGAAGTCTCTTGCTCCATAGAAAGAGCTCTATAAGATTTGGTGTCTTTGAGCCGTGTGAATGAAGAAATAAATCCTCGAAATGCTGAAATTACTGTGTAACTTTCAAAGTAGCTTTGGGAACCAAGCTGATTCTTCAGAGAACCATAGCGCCAAAAGTTCCTACAGAAACAGCCAAACAATCTTCTTCCAGGTCTATAAGCTACCTGGCCTACCTACCAGACCTACCTACTTCTGAGTCAATATGTTTCCTTTATTGTTTAAACAATTGCACTGGGTTTTCGTCAGTTGCAAATGAAAGCATCTTGTCTACAAGAGAGTGGGAAGGGGATGAGGAGATAGGAGACAATCGGGTCATCTGGGGGCATGTTGAGTTTTGTAATCATCCAGAAAATCCAGGTGGAGATGTCCAGCACACAGTTGGAAATACAGCTTGAAATCCAGAGAAGAGGTCAAAGATGGCAATATAAATTGGGAGGGTTGTCAGCATCAAAGTGGGAAACTAAGCCTCAGGTATTGTTGAAGTCATTCAGAGGAGACGTATTTAGGAATGATTATGTACCTATTTTCTTTAGTCATCAGCATCATATGGCTCAGATGAAAGCTACTTAAATGTTATATATATTTTAATAGGTTTTGCTTATACTTCAAATGTTTCAGAACCATTTAAAAATTAAAACTTTAGAAACTCACAGAAATCCTACTTTATAGCAATAAATATGCAGTTTTTAAAATTGCTTTTCAGGATATGTTGAAATTTCAACGCTAAAGATTTTCTCATATGGATATAAAGTTAAGAATTTGGGCAAAAGGAATGAGCATTAGATATTCTATTACTATATAATGAGCAGAAATACAATTTAAGATGTAATTTCTACCTGGCATTTCCTTTTCCAATTCACTCAATTCTGAATTCTATGCTAAGTAAACAGTACATATAAATTTACTAATTCCACTGACAATATTGATATATATGAGGAGGGAACTCCCCAAAATGGAATTATATTCTGGAGAGCAGGCCCCTTATAATACGAGCATCCCCCGCTAGGTGAATGTTCTAGGAACCCATCTGCCAACAGCGTACCAGCTGGCATTATTGTGAGAAGCTCTGTTCGGCTTCAGTGAATTTTTTTTAATACTCTTTCAACACGTTTGCCCACTGCATGATGGGTGATTTACAAGTGCACCTGCCCACACTGTGCTAAGTATTCAGCAGTTTTTGACCCAAAACGGCATGACACCTGTTCTCTACACTCCCTATTCACCTGATCTCACCCCCTGTGACTTTTTCGTGTCCCCAGGTGAAAAAAGTCCTCAAAGGGAAATGTTTTACTGATGTGACAGAGGTAAAACAAAAAATGGCAAAAGCACTAAAAGGCATTATAATCAACGAGTTCAAAAACTGTTTTGAGCAGTGGAAAATAGTTTCTAAAGGTGTAGTGTATCAAATGGGGAGTACTTGGAAAGTGACTAAAGTTTAAACATGTAAGAATAAATACACAAATTTTTATAAATAAATTCTGTTTTTTGGGTTCCCCCTCATACATACGCATATGTATATAAATATAAATAAACACCAACACTAGTTGGTGTATAAATATAAAGCAATTAAAAGGACTATAGACTTGATATTTTTACAGTACTTAGTTTGGAAGAAAGGCTAATTTCGTTTTTGTTCTTATTGTCCTGAAATGTGTATCAGAAAAACATGCTTGATAGAAAGAACCCAGATATCTCCTGCTAATGTGAGTGCCAGATCAGAGGCAGGGGATGTAGCATTACAAAACTAGGGAAGAAATTAAAGAAACAAACCGAACACTGGAAGAGAAAATGGAGAAGGGATTAAAAATAAAAGTTGAGAGGAAAACAGTTTACAAGAAACATAATTACTTTCTCATAACAAGAATTTCAGGCTATGTCTTTATGATGAAAACAAAACCAAGGAAGGAAAGAGAAAACCAATATAATCAGCCCTAAAAATAACCATTTACTTTGTGAAGATCTTAACTTTGATACAGAAAATCGACATTTTTTTTAAAAAGATTTTATTTATTTTATTTTCAGAGAGAGGAGAAGAGAGGGAGAAAGAGCAATGTATGGTTGCCTCTCACATGGCCCTCACGGGGACCTGGCCCGCAACCCAGGCATGTGCCCCGACTGGGAATCGAACCGGGACCCTCTGGTTCCCAGCCCGCGCTCAATCCACTGAGCTACACCAACCGGGCCAGAAAAATCGACATTTTTAAGTCATCTACTTGAATGTCCTCATACCAGGAATCTTGTCATCAACTTTTGGACAACTCGCCTGAATTGACAGTAGATTGCCTATGCGGGAATTCAAAAAAATTCTGTTGCAATCTCCCTAAATAATATAGCTTTATTACTCTTTTGATGGTTACATTTTTATTTCTCCTATAAGCTGCACTTGGAGTTCTAGTATGTGATCCAGGTCCTCGCAAAAATAATTAAATTTCAGAGCTTCAATTTTCTCATTAGTAAATAGAAGGAATTAAATCAATAATTCTTGAAAATCAGAGCCTCTAGAGGTAAATGGATGGGTACAGTTCTTTGAGAAATCCATATATAATATTAAAATATAATTATATTTTTGGAAAATAAAACTCACACTTCTATATTACAAACTATAGAATCTTTAGCTCAGCAAAATCATTTTTGAAAATATACTATGTTTTGCAATTAGTGACTACCAGATGGAGAAGGACTGTGTGGGAGCTATATAATTCCAAGGGGAAAACCCTATCAGAATTTCTCCCGGGTTCATTTCTAGACGTGGCTTCCAATCTGTACATTTTCCTGTTTGCATGTCTTTCTCTCCTCTGCCTTCTGATTCCTTTTTTTTATAGTTTGCGCATGCGCCACAGCCCCCTACGATCGTGTCTGCTGCTGAAGCCTCCCAACTGTACCACTGCATCTCTTGTTCATTCTCTTAGATTTCAATACTCTTTTTTCTGAAGAATTTTGCTCTGCATTTTTTTTCATTCTCTCTCCCCCATACTCTCACCAACTAAAAATGTTTTGTTATGAAGATGTGAGTATACTTTTTCAAACTACACACTGACCCCTGTACAAAAGGTGAGACCTTATTTCTTTTAACAATTCAGCAGATTCTAAACCTGTGAGTCTTCAACTCCTAAGAGAGACCATGAGCTAATTAAAAGTAGTCCTAGATTTAGAGCACAAAGACTTGCATGTAAAATTAGTCAATTATAACAAGTGCATTGCTATTTTCAAATGTGTAATGTGTATGTACTATGACATGCAGTATGTAGGCTGCATGTATTAAGTAACAGAAAAAATATATTACATGCAGAATAATATAAAATACTGTTGGGATTTACCTAGTTTAAATTTATATTTTATCACTGAGTTTAGAATGTATCATGTACAATGGCAGAAAGATAGTAAAAATGTTCTTCTAACTCAGTGATTTGGAGCTAATACATCCATTGGAATATTATTTGTACACTATCTTAGAGCATCATTTTTATTGGTGAAATCAGAATTTTAGGGGAAGGGGGAGGGGTTCAGAGACCAGTTATTCTAATATTCCTGATCTATTATTTAATTTCTCTTATAATTTTATTATAAACAATGCATCGGGCTATTTAGCTTCCAGAAGGTATTTCCCATCCATCCTGGTTAACCTAAATCATAACCAGGTAATTAATTATCAGTCTAAACCTACAGCACTGGTTGGTAGGCTTCATCAGCTATAAAGTCAGGAAAATATGCCAAAGTAAAATCCGGCCTAAGTAGTCTTCAAGTTAATGTCACAGCAAAGCTCTCACCATGACTTCACTTCAGGGGCTTCCCAAACAGCAAACCAAGCCCAAGGCTCCTCTTTCCTCGGTGAGCTGTCTGCCTGCGTCCTCTCTTTGTCGCAGTGTATTCCTGGGGATCCTCTCTATCTTGGTAGCTCAGATGACAAGTCCCTCCAGCTCTTTTCATTTTAAACTTTTTATTACTCATCATTAAAAAAAGAAAAAAAAGAAGAAACAATCCAAGAAAAGTGCCAAATGGGAAAAAAGGAATTGTAAACCTTTAGAAATAGGCCAAGCCTAGAAAACGTGACTCCCTATTTGCTATGAAAACAGAAAAGCCAAGCCATCTTGGTTAAATGTGTTAGTTTTTGAAAGTAATATAACAGCACTTACGCTTTCTTTGGAAAAATATTTCCTCATGTCTGCTGGTGGGTGCCACAAACCATTAAGAAATAAGAATACTAATGTTACTGTTTTTAGGTTTTTTTCTAACTCCAAACACCTCTATTTGGCTTTCCTCTTTCATTAGGACTCTGACTATACATGAAATGGTGCCCCCTCTGGTCAGTTCCGTATGAAAACTCCAATTTTGATATATTTTTTATTTTAAACATTCACTTGCCCACTTAGATGGTCTGAAAAAACATTAAATGTATAAAAGCCCTTTGACCAACAGATGCTATGGAAAGAAAAACATTTCTTAAGAGCACAATTTATATTTCATTTTTAATTTTAGCTCTAATTTCAAGCAAAAGCCTAAATGATTTAATCTGTGCAAATTTGTAACATATTTTTAGAATACCTAAAATGTCTAAAGAACAAGCAAAGAGAATAATGACTGACAATTTTTCCTTCTAATTGTTGACTGTAAAATAAGGATCGACTCTATATGCATACCCAAATATACAGTAGAGTATAGCTGTACCAATTGCAAATGACTAAGGGTGTTTTCTTTATACATATAAAGATAAACTGAAGTTTGCTAAAAATTCCATGAAGCACTTTTATGTTTTTTCCCCGGTATGAACACTAGTTGCTGCTGCAAAAATAGCATTTAAATAGTTCCAAGATTAGCGTTTGACAAGAGTGTCCTGATTTAAAAAAAGGCTGATACATAACATTTTAAAAATTCTGGTTGTGAATTGTAGATTATTCTTGTTAAAGGCTCCAGAGTTTCTTGTTCTATATCATATAGTCCTCATACATATTACTAGTAGGTTTCTTGGAATACTTTCTCCACTCTCAACAGACACTGGATCAGGGTTAGCTTTGATATCCCTATAGAAAAATGCTAATATTAAATGTATTTTTTAAGGTAGTGATGATTAATAATGACCATGTTATTGCCATAAGAGTAATTAGAATAGCTTTTTAAAAAACACCATAAGTAGTGACTCTTCAATGTATAAACTATTTTCAATTGTGTTCTCTAGTCATATGTTACAGAAAAATAATTATAATCACACAGTTTGAGGAATATTCATTAGCATAATGAAAGTCCTGAGAAGTCCATCATAATGAAAAACTCATTAATTGTTATTAATTCAGCTTTTTTCAAATGCATTTGATCAATTTTCTTCTTTTATATAATCATTGAGGAATACAGTTTGAAAAACATTAGATTTAAGGAAATCTAACAAACTTTGTACCTTTAAATGTTTTGATTGTTAAATGTATACTTATTAATAAGTTATGAAACTGTTTCAGTTTACATTGAAATGGCATATGTCCACAATATGCTAGATTCAGAGATTGTATTCCAGGGAATTGGTAGGAGGGTGGAATAATGGAAAGTGGTATAGGGGAAGGAAGTAAGAGAATAATAAAATCTTCAGATCCTACCTAGGTTAATTCCGAGCTTTGTCTTGCTTATTTTTATCAAAAGATCTGGGGGAGTTTCTTTATTAGGTGGATGGATTACATATTACTGAAACCAAGGTGGTTAACAGTGATGGTAACCAGGCATGGCTGATTGGGAAAGTCATTAAAAACAACCAGAAACAATTTCAAAAGCAATTGGAAGCTCAATGAGTCTTTGTATCTAGTTTTTTTCTTTCTATCTATTATCTATCCATCCATCCATCTATCTATGGAACTGTCATTTTCTACCTTCAAATTTTTAATGAAAAATAATAGCAAATGTTGAGTACATGTTCCCTTCTCTCTCAATTAGCTTCTGCCAAATTTAATCATGCCACTGTTTGCCACCAAAAGGGAGGAAAAACTTTCACCTCAAGGTTTTTTGAGCTGATCCAATAATAAACTAAACATGAGACAGATTTGTAATAGAAAATAACCAAATTTAATATATATGAGATCTGTCCAGAAGGTATCCAGCCATGTGATGTGAAAAATAGAGACATTTATTGAAGAAGACACATGAGACATTGTACACAGGACAATGACGCCTCAGTCCCCTTCAAAGTAGGCACCTTGGGACCTCACACAGTCCTCCTCCCAATTGCCATCATCTGCCTTGTTGTATTTTCCTGAATCTCATCAACAGTATGAAATCCCTTCCCTTTCAAAGGTGATTTTAGTTTTGGGAAAAGCCAGAAGTTGCCGGGCACCAAATCTTGGCTGTAGGAGGGCTGAGTCACCTGAGTGATTTGATGTTTTACGAAAAAACTCTGTACCAGACGTGATGCATGAATGGGTGCCTTGTCATGATGAAGCTGCCAATCACCAATTGACTATAGCTGCTGCCTTCAGAGTCAACCTCAATAGTTTTCACAGAGGAATGTTCAAGTTTAACGCAAAATTTGGTATAGATTTATCGCTCTACTCACTCATTCATTTTGAATGCAATGGCCGCACAGTACACGTGCTCACTCAACTTCTACTGTCCTCACTGACTATTACGGTGAAGTCGCCATTATTCATACATGCAGATTCCAGTCCAGCCTCCTTGGCTGCCAGGTTACATCCATGTCATGCAAACCATTCTCATTATATTAACAATGGTTGGACATTTTCTGGACAGAGCTCACATGTAGGTATGGGAACCCCGCACACATGAGAAAGTCGGAGACTTTACATGCAGGGAAGGGGGATTGGCCTATAGAACACATTCTGATGGGATGAGGTCATGCTCCTTGGGGGCTTCAAAGTGTCATTGCAGGATGATAAAAAATATAATTATTTGGTAAATAAAATTTTCCCCTGCTATACAGGTGAGTCAAAAAGAGATTATTAATAATAATGTCAATATGGGCAAAGTCCCTAATTCACATTTTTCTAAGTAGTTAAATGTTGGGGCAGAAGTTTCTCTTGAGATTGAAGCTAAAATCGCCCTTAGCTCAAAATAATCCATATACCACAGGAACACACCTTGGGGTGACTAGCTCTGAACCCTCACATGATCACATACTTAGAGCACATTCCTCTTATTTCTAACACCATAAGCGTTAGCGTATTTTTCTGTCTATCATTATCATTTTTAATAGCTACCTCCTTTGTTAACCTGTAAAGCTCTGTGAGAAAAAAATACTTTATTTTATTCATATTTATATCTTCAGTGCCTTTTAACAAAGAGATGCTAAAATCTTTCAGTTGGTTTAAAAGAATAAACTAAAGAGAGTAACTGCAGAAGAAATGATACAGCCACTTATCTAAATATAGATGGCACTATGAAATGGCATTGATATTAAAGAAAAATGGTATAAACTATAAATAGAAGATGAACTATATACTATTTTTTAATTTTTGTGTTAAATCCTATGGTTCACAGGATGTTATCCATTCCTTACTTCATTCCAAAGGGAGAAAATGTTGATTGTATAGAAAATTACTATTTTAAAGGGAACAAGAAAGTAAAGGTTTGAAAAAATAGATATTAGAATATTGAAGTGAAGCCAAAATCAGATTATTATCAATGGAAGATAGCTTTTAAGTTTATATCTTCCTAATGACCGAAAACAACAACAACAACAAAAAACAACCAGATCAATCCCACTTCAGCTTGTCCGTTGTAGGTATATCACAGCTGGTCTTCCCAGGACTGAGACCTGAAAGAACATCTATAGGCAGGTAACACAGAATCACTGTGGGGTTCTCCATTCACAGTACAACAGTACATCAAATCACCCCAAACAGGGCTTTGCAACATGCCTTGATCTGGGTACAACATCGTGCCAAGGAACAGGAAGTCTAATAAATCAGAGAGAATCTAAAAGGATTTTGTTTGAATGTTTTATGCTCTCTCTATTTTTTTAATTATTATTTTTAAAATGTTTAAAGATTTTATTTATTTATTTTTAGAGAGAAGGGAAGGGAGAAAGAAAGGGAGAGAAATATCAATGTGTGTTTGCCTCTCACATGCCACCTACTGGGGACTTGGCCTGCATCCCAGGCATGTGCCCTGACTGGGAATTGAACTGGTGACCCTTTGGTTCACAGGCCAGTGCTCAATCCACTGAGCCGCACCAAGCAGGGCTTTTTAATATTTTTCTCTTTTTTTCTTGTCTTAATTTGAGTGGGAGGTGCAGCATAGTTGGTTATCTAGAGCAAGTGGTACTAACGACATTTTAGACAATATAGGTTTTTGTTTGTTTGCTGGGGGGAGTGGGAGCTGTCCTACACATTGTGGAAGGTTTAGCTGCATCCCTGAACTCTATTTATTAGATGCCAGTAATGATCCCCCATCCCCCCAGGTGTAACAGAAAGTGCCAAATGTTTCCTGGGGGCAAAATTTGATAACTCTACTCCCAAGCATTCATTCTCACCTTGTGGTGGAACCAAAGACTCCTTTAATAATCTGTCCAAAGCATGGAGTCTTTAACCTGAAAAAGACCCATATGCACACAGGATAAAAAAATGCAAATGTAATTTTCAAGGCTCATGGATCCCTGCTGTACCTGAGTTAAATACCTCTCAATTAAAAGAAAGGTGGATTGTCTATCTTTCAGGCAAAGTTTCAAGCATGTTTATTTCTTGCAACTGAAACTTATATACACTTGGGTGGCTTTCAGGAATATATGAAGAAATTGGAAAAGATTGTTCAGAAATAACTGAAATAGAAGAAAACACTGTTTATTTCAAACTCACTAAAATGATTGTGTGATTAAGGTAAAAATTATTTGGATTATTACTTTTTTTTCTGGAGACAGTAAAGTGTATTTTAAATATTAAATCAGAGGTTGTATTTTGTGTACTGAGAAGATATTATACTAGAAGTGAGACCAGACATAAGAAAAATATTTACTGAAAGCTGCTGTCATTAAATTTCTTGTTCCAATGTGACATGCGACATTTCCTTTTTATTTGAGATTGCTTCATCCTGGTGATTTGAGTGAGTTGACCACCTGGTAGTTCCAGTAAAGAGCATATCGCCTCAAGAAATGCTGTTTCAGAGTATGCTATCATCTCCCTGTTCTGGAAATTATTTAAGGTATGGTATTTGACCTCGACTGATCCCTAATAAGTCAGCTCAGGGAGTGGAGGTGATATGCTCTTATTTTTCTCTTCTGTATAAGCTCACGCTGGAGCTGCTATTGTTCATATTTGTCATTACAGTGGGAACATTCAAAAAATTTCTGAGAATTTACTATGTGCCTGCCATGATTAAAACAACCAAAGCTAGTGCCTTTGATGAGCTTACATTATAGCGAGGGAGAATAAATATAAATGTATAAAACCAAAATAATTTCCAATATGAATAAGCATTTCAAAGGGACTAAAGCGAAGACATACAAATGTGTATCTCCAAATTCTTGAGATTTTCGTTTAAAACATTTGATTACTTAATGAATAGTTTTTTTTTTTTCAAAAAGCCAGTATGAAAGTTCAATGCATCCTTGATACCATGTTCTAAAGGGAAAAATACAAAAAGACATTATTAGATAACGGCCTAGTGTTAAAAACTAAAAATATGTCTATTATTTTCATTACTAATAATCCTGAGATTTTACTATTTAATTATAATCTATTGCCAACTAATTTCCTTCTCTATTCATTTTTGAGGGCAGCTATAATGAAATATCACAACCTGTGTAGCTTAAAACAACAGAAACTTGTCTTACGCTCTGGAATATCGAAGTTTTCAGTATTCTCTCAAAGGCTCTAGGCTAGAACCCTTCCTTGAACCTTCTGAGCTTCTGCTGGATGCCTGCAGTCCTTGCCATTCCTTGGCTTGTAGATATTTCCCTCAATTTCCTGTGTCTTTACACAGCCTTCTCCCTGTGGGTTAGTATGTCTAAAATTTCCTCTTTTACCAGGACATCAGTCATTGGATTAAGGCCACCCTAATGCACTATGACTTCATTTTAACTTGATTGTATCTACAAGGCCCTAATTCCAAATAAAGTCACATTCACAACTACTGCAAGTTAGGATTTGAACATCTCTTTCTGGAGAATACAGTTTAAACTCCTACACTTTCTATAAATACTTAATCATTTAGTACTAAAAATGTAATAATATGCTCACTTACATAAATAAAAAATAAAATTATAACAAAATAAATATATTCTGAACACAAAATCCATTTATTTTGAGAATTATAAAAATATACAAATGAATATTAACCACAGGATTTATTCCAAAGATACAATGGCATATTTTGACACAAGTTTAAATAGCATTGTTATTTTATTAGATTATTAAAAATTCTATTCACTTAAAAGCAGTTCAAAAAGTATAAAAAAGGAAAAATTTCATAATTCCTTGAGACAAAGATACTACAAATATTTTATCATCTTTTCATACATTTCTCTAGTTGTACTAGCTTTTAATTTATACCATTTCTAGGTTTTTGCATTGTCAATATTCTAAAACTAATATGTTTAGATTTTATTTGTTGGAAGTGTCTGGAATATGTGTAATCTAGAAGTTATAGAAGACAGTATCAAACTTTCATGTGATCTTTAATGGTCACATTACAACGATGATCTTACAACAATGATCTTTCTCTGCAAACTGCCAAGTGGTCATACAATTTTAGACTCTTACCCTTGATTCTCATTTCGCTTCAGTGGCCGACCCCTATACAAAGCAGGCCTTCCTTGGTTTTGGACAGCTCTGCAATCAGTGCGTTCTCCACTCTTCTCAGTCAGCCAACAACGCTCTGTTCTAGTTTCCCACGTGGGGTGTTATTCCACCTTCTTAAACTTCAGGACGTCTACTTTCATTGTCGTATGTGACGGCAATGACCTGTTTTAAGTCTTTTTTTTTCCTCTAAGCATAATTACTTCTGTTGTATTTTATATTTTATAATGTAATTTCAGATGCATTTACTACTATTTTTCTCACTTTTTTCTGACTTTATTTCCTTTTTAACGTACATTCTTCAGAACTTACACAAATTCTGCAGGATCGTCTGACAAGTGGATGGAAAGTAGAGTGACTGTCATTCCCATTCTTTACTCTAAACTGTATTCATGCAGTTTAAGGTAAATTTACCCTTCTAATAGTCAGGTAATATTGGTGGCTCACAGTTAGCTTGCTGGCAAATAGAGTCTCTAGAACTTTTCCATAAGTGCTCTTACTAAAACATGCATCCTCCAGTTATCTATTATAATGAGAACTAGCATTGGCAAGGATAATTAAAATCCACAGATAATTCTCCAATTATATCTTATCCATGAACCTAAACTCTGTATACAACTAAACCTCTACAGAATTACTGAAAAGTATAAAAACAGATTGGTTTGGAATTTGGAATCCTTAATTACATACCTAGTAAAATGGTCAAAAATGATATTACAGATTCAGAGATAATAGAAAAGCTCTAGATGTGCTATACATAGTCTTACTGATAATAATCAAAAGCATTGCATCTTAGTATATTACATTTCTAGTATTTTAAAATTCATAGAGCAGCTTTCCTTTCAAAGAATTATAGTAATGTACTCTATCTTCCATTTTGGCTAATAGGAATTTAGTGGATTGACTTTTATTTGACTTGCTAAACATTTAGGTTTCATCGTCATGCTTGATACACAGTTTTGACCATTTACACTTTTATGGCACCTCTGTAACACTTCAATTTGTTAATTTGTTAAATATTATTAATTATTGACTGTTATTATTCAGTGCCTTATGTGATCAGAATTGTCTCTATTTTTTAATCTAATGTGTTTCTATGCACATTTTTGTGTAAGTATGTCCATTTGATTGGATGCAATGAATAATAGTTCACAGACGTAAAAAACCAAAAATAAAAATGATTAATGGCATTATTTTCTCTTATCATCTGCTTTTGGGGCCTCACCTCAGTGTAAGACATGTGCTCTAATTGGTCAGCAACTCAAGAAAATGCAGGGAGTTCATAAATTCAGTTTTTAGTTCTGTCTTCACCTAATTTCTGAATAAATGCTATTTTACTTTGTTAATAAAATAATACTATTGGTGTGAGCTTCAAATTTAAATTTAGAGGAAATAACATAAATAACAAATTAGTAATTAAAGGTGTTTATATCAAGTGATTACATGTGCCAGCAATTTTTGTTTTAATTCTGCAAGTATTTGTGTGACTTTATCAAAAATATATTAGAAAAAATATTATGAATTGACAGTAATAAAGAAGAAAAGGTTTCTTTGCATCTCTTCCTTTTAACCCTATTATACACTAAGAACTGTTTAGCGATAACTAATGCATGGAATTACTAAAAACAATTATTTATTTAAAGTCATAGTTAGGCCTCATTATTTTGTCTACCATAAAAGCCACTGTAGTCCATTTGTCCATTTCTGATAAATTGTTTTAGCAGATATGAGCCATTATAAATCTTACTAATATTATAGATTGAGAGTGGAAATTTTAGAAAAAACATAAAGGACATGAGATTGTTTTTAATACAATATCATGAAAAATAATATTGACATAAATACAAACCAAACAGTGTTTCACCATGTTAAAGAATTAGTCTTGAATAGTATTTAGAAAGAGAAATGGCTGCAGATATATGTATATAAGAATCAGCTAAACATTTGTATTATCTCCAAAAGTGGCTTATGAAAAGTGAGAAAGAGTAGTATTGGCATAATAAATTTAAAGAGGTGATGAAAAAACTACTTAAAATAATTTAAGAGTCGACAGAAGTGATAGTAAGCAGATACCGAGATCTGGGAAAAAGAGCCTGTGAAGGAAATATTGAGTCCAATTTTCATGGTATTTCAAAATATCAAAAATGAATAGATTCTCATAATACAGAGGAAGAAATAAATAAAGCCACCATAGCTTAGAGCCACTCAGTGTTCAGTCTTTGTGCATTTTCAACTATGAAGCTAATCCTCAAGGTCTTTTTCTTTTTCCTAAGTACTCTTCAAAACAATACTTGGCAAATAAATTGTTCAAATAATAGTTTTCCTTTATTATTTGAGAATTTGAGGTTCAAGGCTATAATATCAGGAGGGGAATCTGACTATCTAATCCAAGACCTTTGAATCAGAAGTTCTCAACAAAAAGTGCATGCCTGACTTATGTTGGCACCGTGCAGTAGTTTGCATATCTTATCAGAAACATTTATCTCACATATATTCATACATTCACACAAAAGCTCGATGTTAGCTCATCTGTACTCCTAAGGCAGCACCTCCTCCACATCTATGTATCCAAGGAAACAGCCTTGTTTCTCAGCCTGAAGAAAAGTGGGTCAACATCTAAACAAAAGATAAACTATGAGAATATCTTGTTGCCCTAGAGACCTGTCTGTTTCCTGGTGTTTACGCTCTTTACTCTCAACTCTTACAGTGACAACAATCCGGGTTACAAACAGCCTCAACAAATACTAGACATTCCATGATGCTCTAAGACTTAGTTTCCTGACTATCCAAAAAAAAAAAAAAAAAAATGGAGACAACTGTATTCGAACGTCAATAAATTTTTTTTTTTTGAAAAAGCGAACATGTCCTATGTTCAGTTTAGCTAATGAATAAATGGCCTCCGTCCCTTATGAGTGGTTCTGTGATAAACATTTTCCCTTTACTTCCCCTAAATAACCGTCTTATTTGAAAAGAAATTTGAAGTAAAAGATTTGGCTCAGACTTTCACCTTTCTCCATGAAAGCTGCTCTTGCACTAGGTCACAGACGCATGACTGAGGCTATCACCAGAGGGTTCCACCTGTGACTTCATGAAGTGAGGGAGAAAGCAAAAATCCAGGGACAATGAGAAGCTGGTGGCAGAGATCCAGGGGTACCCATACCAATGACGGTAGGCCAGCGGGGTGATTTCAGTGAGTGTTACCTATCTTGCTTATCTGATGCCAGCTTTCTTTGGTTTCTGGATCTTCCAGCTTCCTAATAGATCTTTTGCTTAGTTGTACATTATCTAGCATGTTTACTTTTGCTTAAATTAGCCAGAATTTCATTATTCACAATGAAGACAATATGGAATAGAACACACTTCTGGTTTCACAATAATAATTGAGCTAATTTAAGTAAACAATTGCTAGGATCAAGAACCGCAAGATTCATTAGCAAAGCACCAACCTCTGAACTGTCAATCTAGGATGCATTCTGAAGGGAGGATACTAGCTTCCTGATGGTTGTGGAGAAATGGCCAAAAGCAGAGTCTTCATTATCAAGACTGCCTTGTCGGGACCCTCACAAGCAGAGGCATCAGTCTCTGTTTGATACTAGCTATTCCTGCACTGACAGAGCTTTTACACTTTAACTCGTAGTCTATTTTTCAGTGACAAGTTGTTGGCAATGCTACTTTTTCCTTCTGCAAATCCACAAAGAGAAAAGTGAACTCATATGGTCTGAAGAAGAGAAAATAGGTCAAATAATATGACAAGAATAGAATCCCTTGGAAGTTTTTCAAGAGATACAAAAAGAAGCCCATGCTTTTAAACAGATATAACCCTATAGGCCTAAACAGAATACAAGGCACTGTATCAGAAACTCTTGGAGGGCTTACTCACATTATATATAGCTCACTATATATATATACATATATACATATACATACATATATATATATATATATATATATATATATATATATATATAAATTTTTAAAAATATTTTATTTATTTTTAGACAAAGGGGAAGGGAGGGAGAAAAAGAGGGAGAGAAACATCAATGTGTGCTTGCCTCTCGAGTGCCCCCTACTGGAGACCTGGTCCACAACCCAGGCATGTGCCCTGACAGGGAATCAAACCAGCAATCCTTTGGTTTGCAGACTGTCACTCAATCCACTGAGCCACAACAGCCAGAGCTTAAATGTACATTTCTATGATACATGACCTATATATTGCATTTTGTGCCTACCACTCAGTCAAATCTTTCATCACCATGTATTTGAACCCCTTGTGTATGTTATTTTTTAAGGTCTTTGATCCATTTTTTTCCCCCAGAGTGATCTAATTTTCAATTTTGCCACTGCAGGGAAATTGATTCTGCACATTAAAAAGTTTCAACAGGAACATCCTGGATTCTACAAGGGTCAATAGATGACATCCAGGCATCTCTTTTCAACTCCGAACATTCCAGACTTCTCTGAATATCTCTTATCATTTTGAAACGACACTCTTAATAACATCTCTTGCTGCTTCACTAATCATATTCATATGTATTCCTTAAATATTTCCCCTACATACTTATGCACATATATAAACACATGGTTTCATTCTCAGATCTTTTTTTTCTTCATGCTCTACCTCGGTGATCTTAGTAACTCCTCTAGTGTCAACTACAATGGATAACCTGGAGACCACTGGAACCTGTGTGCCTACTTAAATATACCCAAGTACCAAGTTCCATCATTCCTGAAACCTTATTTCCTCTTTAGATACTCTCAGTTAGTGGGTCATTGATCCCCTTAATCCAATAGCTAGAAATCTAGATATTATCGTAGTAGATTGAAACTTACTGCCAATATCCACCTGTTTGTCATACAAAATCAGCAATATAATATGGTTCAACTAAGAGTTTTCATTTTCTTTTCCTCTTCCTTATCAATTAGTCACCAAGGTCCATTAATTTTATTTTAGTGTGCCTCTAAATCTCTCTCTTTTTTTCAACTTCCACTACCATAATGCAGGACTTTATTTATATTGTCATCAAATTATGTTAATTAGTACTTTGAGTCTATTTTCTTACATTTTGAGGGTTTTCCAAATATTGACATTAGATTGTCTTCAAGAATAGAGAATTGTGAGTAGAGCCTCTGTTATTTGCCTATCCCTATAAGATAATATTTCTTTTCAATGTCATGGCATTTATAGCCTAGTTCTATGTTATTACTATAACATCAACATTAGCTGTTCCCAGGTCCCGCACTAGACCTGATCCCATCAATGCATCCTGTGTTTGAATTTGCATGAGTGGCTTACTTGTTCAGGAACAGGCTTTTCCCTTTAATGGTTTTCTTTTTGAGGATATGTTGTTCATCTTACAACGTACCTGCCCTATGAAAGTTTACTCAGTGCCCTCACTATCCATTCATTTATCATCAGAATAAAATAAAGTGCTTCTTTTCTGTGTATATTATAAAGAGCTGCACTGTGGTAACAATAACACTGTATTAACTATATGAGGTCTGTCCAAAAAAAAGTAAAACTATTGTTAATATAACAAGAATGGTTTGTGTGACATGGATGTAACCTGAAAGCCAAGGAGAATCGACTGGAATGTGCATGTGTGAACAATGATGACTTCACTGTACTAGTCAGTGAGGATGGTAGACGCCATTGAGTGAGCATGTGTACTATGTGACTGTCACATTCAAAATGAATGAGTAGAGCAATAAATCTGCATCAGATTTTGCATTAAGCTTGAACATTCCTCTGTGAAAAATATTCAGATGATTCAGAAGGCCGCAGCTATGAGTAACTGGTGACTGGCAACTTTATCACAACAGTGAGCCCACTCATGCATCATGTCTTGTGCCAGGTTTTTTGGTGAAACATCAAATCGCCCAGGTGACTCAGCTATCCTGCAGCCCAGATTTGGTACTCTGGGATTTCTGGCTTTTCCCAAAACTAAAATTTCCTTTGAAATGGAAGAGATTTCAGACCACTGATGAGATTCAAAAATGTAAGATGGGCAATTGATGGAAACTGGGAGAACTGTGTCAGGTCTGAAGGTTCCTACTTTGAAGGGGACTGAGATGTCATTGTCCTGTGTACAATGTTTATTGGATCTTGCATCTTCTTCAATAAATGTCTCTATTTTTCATACTACATGGCTGGAAACTTTCTGGACAGACCACTTATGTTCAAAGGCAAAACAGCCAGAAAGTGACAGAACTAAGTAATTACTCAGAATTTCACCCTGAAACCTACTATTTGTACTATGGACTCAGATTAATTGGGTTTAAATCCCAGTTTCCCCACCCTGTGCCTCCTTTCTTTACTACCTAAATCATTATATCTTGTGAAATGTAAATGAACTTAATATATTGATATCTCTTAGAAGTGTGCCTAACAGTTAGTACTCTATAAAAGTTAGTTATTATTGTTATGCTATAGATCCTTTCTGGTAAATAAAGAGTAAACTGATACCATGGCTAGAATCTCTCTCTCTTTCCCTACATCCCTTTTCAACAATTAAAGAGACCAAATTCAAAAGAGCACGTGAGTTAAGCAATACCACAGCAGATAATGAAATGATGTAAGTCATGTGGAAGCATGTAATCACTTGATATAAACACCAGGTACAACCATGTAAGTCATGGTTAGAAGGCCAGGCGCTCCTGCATTGGTCGTTTCTGGATGACCTGATCCAAGCTAATCACAATCTCGTCTCACGAAACTCTCAGGACAGACTAACAGGGGTGGGAATAGGCTGCATTGTGCCCCACCCTCCCTCTAACATTCATACGTTGAAACTTAGCCTCAAGTAACTAGGAATATGGCCATACTTGAAAACAGGTTTTAAAGAAGTGCTTAAGTTAAAATGAAGTCATTAGAGTGGACCTTAATTCCACCTGAATGAAGTCTTTATAAGAGGAAATTTGAACACACACAGAAATGTCAGGGATGTGCATGCACAGAGGAAAGACCATGAGAGGACACAACATGAAGCCTCGGAGAGAGGCCTCAGAAGAAACCTAACTGGCTGACCCCTTGATCTTGTACTTCTGCTGACCAAAACTGAGAAAATGTGTTCCTCTTGTTTAGACTACCCTGCCTGTGGTTTAGTTATAGCAATCCCAGCAAGCTAATATAAAAATCCATTGCTCATTATCAACCCACAGATTAACCAGGTAGAAATCGAGGCCTGAGAGACTTAGTGACTTACTTCAGATCCCAGAGATTCTGCCAAAGCCATGAACGTGGCTCATACTACCCCGGGGACTGAGTTTGTGCTCCGTTAAGTTAATTCGAATATGGTGGGAAATTCAAATGTCAGTACTGTGCAAAGGACTAGCCTTTGTTGTAAGTGTGTTTCAACCCAGGATGTGTTCAGTTTTGTCTGAATTAAGCATCAGTCAATGGCTTTCTGTCTACTAATTGGCCAAAGGACCAATTTCCTTAAATTTGGAGGAATTTTCATGAAAAATGAGGCCCTTTATTAAATGTTAATGATTCTAGATCAAGTCTATGGAAGCTATAACAGGGTCAATGGTATCAACAATTTATGAAAGAATAACTGAACTTTTAAATAATTATAATTATTAGCATATCACACTGGTGTAGCATTGTTATCTTTCCAAAGCTCTTTCATTTTCTTCTAATTCAAATTTTATGAGGAAAAGCTAATCCTATGAAAACTAAGAATCCAACATCTTTAGTACTCTAAAGAGAGACAAACAGAAACTTCAGATAGGAAATCTGCTTTTCTACAATTATTTTTATCATATGAGAGACAAAAGATAAAGCAAGAATTGATGGTAGTGTCAATGTGGTAAAAAACGCTCTCGAGCGGGGCCTGAACTACTGTACAGTTTTCTTGAGAGGGCCAGTAGTCGTCCAAATGAAATATTATGTGTTGTCACTTGTATGAAAAATATAGCACCTGCTTCTGCATGTTTCTACTACTTTGAACAGTTTTCCTGAGTGAGACCTGAAAGGTTGGCCAACAGAGGCAAACAATTTGCCTTTGTTTCCTTGGATCAGCAGCCCCTGAACTCACATTCTTTAAATTCAGAGTTGAAGTGCTATTGTCTAGCTTGCTGAGTTCATCTGTTGTGCAGACTCCCTCTTTGCATTGCAGAGTGAAAGAACATATTCAGAAGCATTCTTACAAGAGGCTACTCTAAAATATACATGTAGCTATTACTTATTAAACACACTTCTGAGCTCAATGCCCTGTCCTACTTTCTGCATGCTTATTATTTCAGTTGCTCTGGAAGTTAGAAGCTAATCTCATAGTACATAATTCACTAACTTACTAATTCAATAAACATTATTAATGGTACCTTTTTATTATATGTTCCAGGCATAATCCTAGGTATAAGAGGAACAAGATAAAAGCCCTAAAAGCAAACACAGTCTAGAGTTCAACTCTTTAATAGTATAGCTACTAGACATATGTGGATTTTTATGTTTGAATTTAAGTTTGAATTAAAATTAAGTAAAATAAAAAACTCAGTTTCTCAGTCATATTAGCCACTTTTTGAGTCCCTCGTAGCCATATGGGATAGTGGCTACCTTACTAGCTAGTGCTAAAGAATGTTCTCATCATTGCTCAAAGCTCTTTCTTGGTCTAGACACTAGCACATCCCAATAATGTATATATTCTGTTGAAGCATAGTTTAATTCTGTTCAGGATGGGCAATAAATACAGTGCTATGGAGCAATCCAACCCATTTAGCCATGGTGGTACTGGAGAATAATTGATGAGTATATGTAAAAAAACATCTTTTACTACTGTTGTTTTCAAAGGAAAAATATGATTTACAGTTGGGATCTAAAGGTGTCAATACTGTACTGCAATGGACAGTAGGGTATAGCATCCTGGATCCCAGGACTTCAGAGAGATGGACATTAGTGATCAACACAGTTACAGAATTACGCGAAGTGTTTTTCCAAATTCAAGGAGTTCTGTCAGGGTTAGCAACAAATAAAAATAAATAAATAAATAAATAAATAAATAAATAAATAGTACCCCCACAGAGGTTTGCCATTCCAAAGGGGGAGAGGAACAAAAACACGAATTCAGAAATCAAAGCTAGACTGAAGAAGAAGATGAGATTATTGTAGGAACCCCAGGGCAACCCAGATGGCTTTCACTGAATGAGTATCTTGCTGCTCCTACTAAACATACTGATTATGAGAATGTACAAGTGACTTCCATGTCACCGTTTTTCAGAAAAAGGATGAGCAACTTTGGGTCAAAGTCTAAGATTAATGTGGTAACTGCAGCCTGATCATTGAAGGCTTCTATAATACAGCTGTATTCCAATTCATTTCTTAAGCATTTGTAGTTATTTGCTTCCCATAATTTTCTGATAGTGTAACTATTAATTCATTTCTTGAGGATTTAAATGGTTAATTTATGTTGCTCAGAAAATGACAGAACATTATCACTAACTTTATAATTTTATAATGAAAAAATGGTTATTTCACTCTAAACATACAAGGGTTTTATTATATCTTTTCATCGTTTTTCTCACCTGTATGAGTACAAAGGCAATTCGAGGGACATTCTGTATGAATATTTTAGCATTAAACACTGAAGTGATATTCTGAAAAGCCTATTGAAATATCAATCTTTCAATCTTGCTCCTTTACCTGGCTGTTTCTTAGAATCCCCTGTTCAGGTCGGAATGCGAGCAGAATACAAGTGCAGGGCAAGGCGTTGTAAAAGGAACTGGTTCAGGGTGGATTTTTATTATAGACAATTAGGGGTGTGTTTTCTTTGTGACAGATCTGTTGTTGGTAAAGGAGAAAATGAATGAAAAATTGGTCACAAAAGCAAACAGGGTATGTTGCAATTACTGTAAGGCAAGATTACAGATCAATAAAAGGGAGAAAAAAATCAGACAAAAAAGGAGACGTAGAGTTAGTACTGAAATGAGTGAAAAATATTGTAAATATTAGTTCTTTTCATAAAGGCAGATGTCAGTAGCTGGGATTTGATATTTTCTAGGCATGTTTTCTTGAATGTCTAGTTTCTGTAAAACAGTGGTTCTTACCTCTCTGGTGTGGCTCAGTGGATTGAGCGCCAGCCTGGGAACCAATGGGTCCCTGGTTCAATTCTTTCTCCCTTTCTCCCTCCCTTCCCCTCTATTTAAAAATAAATAAAATCTTTAAAAAAATGTACATTTGAAACATAATCTTATCAACCAATGTCACTGCAATAAATTTAATTTTAAAAAAGTTAACCCCCCCCACAAATGTTAGTAAAACTGTTCCTCCAGGTATCTGAAAGATGGCAGAGAATAAGGAGAGGGTGGTATGCATGGAGAGAGCCAGCACTGAAAGGTCTATTTCACTTTTGTCTTGTGTGGTTTTTTTTCTGAGGATAGGGAAAAATATGTTTACAGGCCAAAGGAAGAGAGGAAATGACAGAAGAGAAGGGTACGAGGAGGCTGTGGAGTCCCAAAGAGAGAGGAAGTGGACGCAGGAGGTGTCAATGCAGCAAGTGGGGTTAAAAGTATCAGGAACTCTCCATGTGTATGTGTTTTAATTTCACATTTACCTATTTTAACCTTTCAAGAAGTATAGTATTCTTATAGAAAAATGCATATATCTGAAATATACAGTCCAATGAATTCTTCCACACTATACAAACCATGCAACCGATGCTAAAATAAAAACACAGAACTCCCTCACTCTACCCAAATACACATTAAAGGAAGTTTTTAGGCAGAAGGATGAGATCTTGAAAGCAGAAGAATGGTAATGCAGAAAAAACTGAAGAACAGCATAACAGGTATGTCTGTGTACATATCAGGAAAAACGGACCCTACCATGCAGGTGAACAAATACTACACAAAGCAATAAAGATCAAGTCTTACAGCTATTAAGACTTTGTAGAATAAAATACATGAATGAAAAAAAAAATGTCAGGAACTTTATAACTATGGCGCAAAAC
>PVJI01012639.1:0-50820 GCA_004026765.1 Micronycteris hirsuta | reverse complement strand
TCCTTGGCAGAGAGCTCTCCCAAAGAGCACAGCGGCTGGGTCCCGGGTGTAAACCTGGGCACGCGTGGGCCTTTTCCTTCTACCCTCTCCCAGGCAAGGCAGCAGCTTCGACCCTCCTCGCCCCCCCAGGATGGCGGCTTCCAAGGCATTCACAACACCAACCTCCCTCCACTCCAGAAATCTACTCTCCTCATTCCCCCTTGAGTCAGCCACCTTCCCCCTAAGATTCAAAACACGAGGTCAGCTCTGCTTTTATTTTTTCCTTTGGGGTTTGTGTAGCTCCCTTTAATGATGAGTAAGCTCTGAAGAGACAGAGGCAGAGTGGGTGTCGTCGGAGAAGGCAGCCGCGTGAACGAGGACATGAAGAGAGAAGGCACGTAACCTGTCCTGCAGACTAAAGGCAACTGTCACCGAGGGAGCATGAAGACAAAGGCTGGAAGTGGGTGGTGGTCAGACTGTCAAGGTTTTTCAAGGCCAGGCCAAGGAGTTGGGACTTCTCCCCACAGACCAGCCATTGTCAAACCGATGCCCCATGGACCTAACCCCATGAGACCCACCTACTGTGGAAGAAAGACCCTGTGAGGGTAGACAGTGGAAATATTTTACAGACAAGTGTGGGGAACAGGCACCACTGTCCCCACTATCTCCTCGAGTGTATTTGAGGCTCACCGAAGCCCCACGGTGAAAACCTCCACCCTTATATCATTTATTTTATTGCATTTGCCCACATGCTCTCAAATCTAAGAAACCTTTATTTTAGTTAAAGGCAATTAATGCATTCTGTGGGAACAGGCGTTGGGAAGCGCCGCTGTAAGTTAGTCATTAGTAACTGACAGTGTGTGCGAAAGCAAACTGACACACTAAACTGATACAACCGGAAATGAATCGGAAGTTCAGAGGGTTTTGATGAAGAGAAGAGAGGGAGAGAGATCAATAAAAGTTTTGGCAAAAATCAAAATAAAGAGTTATACATCCAAGCCACAGGGGCTGCATTGAGAATGGAAAAAAAAATGACAATGAGTTAAAAAAATATCTTGTGGAGTTAGCAGGACTTGTTTCCTGGCTCAGTTGAGGAAGACACTATGGGAAAGAAAGCAGAAAAGGTTTAGCGCCTGGTTTCTGGTTAAGGGGACACTTCTGTGCAGAGAGAAACAGGCCATCAGAAGGAGAAAGGTAACAGATTTCGCTTTAGCTGTGGAAATTGTATTTCCATGTTATCTGGGAACTTGCTTCTCTTCTTCTACTCTGTATTTCCAAAGCTTGGCCCATGGTAAGTTCTCAATTAATGTGATTAAATAAGTGAAAAAGGACTCCAGTGAGAAACATTAGTAAAATACCTCAGGAAAAAAAAGAAAACCATGGGGCTGCTGTGCTCAGGAGCAGTACCATGTCTGCAAAAAAAGCCAAAGATAAACCAAAATTGAGTCATCTTCGTCCTGTACATAATTTCATTCTTTTTCTTTTTAAAGGTGTTATTTATTTTTAGAGAGAGGAGACAGGAGGGACCTGGCCCACAACCCAACAACTGAGCCACAGCAGTCGGAGCGGTGCATGATTTCATTCTAAAGCCACATGCAAAATAGGAAATTAGGGGTCCTGATATCCAGAAAAAGCAATGCTGGAGAATGGAGTATCCCTTTTCAAACTCTGAGTTTTATATTAAAGAAGACAAATAGGAAAAGAGAATCATCAAAGGAGATAAAAATAGTAATTAGTAGGGCATAGGAAGGGATAGAAAAAGCTAAGATAGTGATTGCAATGAAGTCGAAGAAGAGAATAAATGACTAAAGCTAAAACCCTAAGTACAGATGGGATTTTAAAATATATTTGATATGCTCATATTCTTAAAGCTTATTATTTTTTATGTACAAAATATCTTCAACCTCAAGAAAGAGAAGGAGAGAAAGAGAGCCTTAAAAACTGCGTGCCTCGGGCTTGTGGAAATCTATTGTCTGCCAGCCTCAGACATGGTATTTACTACAAGCCATATTCAGCCATGCACAGTATTTCAAAACTGCCACCTAGTAATTTAAAATGACAAGAAAAATAATATAATGGATGCATGCCTGATTTCTCCCTCTCCCATCACACAATAAGGGTGAGAGGGGTCTGAAGTCTCTTGATAATTCTCTCAACAGAAATAGCAAAGACTCTGAAAAGAGCAAAGTTGGATTTGACTTTTCCTTGTATGTCTCCTTCAGCCGTGTGGAGCTCATTGATTCTCTTCCCCTGGAAGAAAGGGAGCACGCTATGAGAGCATTAGCACGGAGCAGGGCAGACGCCCCGGTGGTGTCTCTGTTTCCTCTGTGCACAGTCCTTTCCCTTTCAGGGATCTGTGCATAGGACCTTCTGGAATGCAATAACCTAATCACTAATTACAGACTTTGGAAAATGCCTTATATAACAGGACGTTTCACAGCAGGACCCAAATCTACATTTTCCCTGAGCTTATCTCCTATCTGTTCTTCCCTGGATTCTACTCCCCCAAACACATTCACAATTCCTGGTGGATTCATGCTCATTCACGTACTCTCATCTGTGCGCATTCTGTTCCCTCTGCTGGAATTCCCTTCACCCATTCCTAATTCCTACTCTTCCTTAAGAGAAATCAACCTCCTAGGGAAAGCGTCTTTACTATTGCACCACAAAGTGAGGTACCCACAGCCACGGACATGCCAAAGGAGAGGTGAAAAGGAAGCCTAGAAAAAAATGAAGCCAATAATATCTAATTAATATGCAGGGCTCATCCTTCATTTTAAAAAAAATCAATGTAGGCAGTGATAATCAGTGGTTGCTAACATCAGAAAAAAACAGACCACAAGGCGCTGAAGTCTCTCGATGGAAATTCACACTATCACCAATGAAACACTGTGGCCAACCAAATCAAACCTGTGCCCAATGACGCCTGTGCATCTAATGCCTAGTTATAGGACGCACGGGCAACAGCAGCACAGGATATAATCGACAAAATGCGAAGTATTGGAAACGCTGGAAGATGAACGACCACGTTTTCTCAACAATGTATTTAGAAGGAAAATAAAAGGAGAAGTTGGGGAACAGCTTTAGATGAAAAGAGACCTTAAGAGACATCTCAACCAATAGCAATATGTAGACCCTATCTGGATGCCAATTCAAACAAACTATTTAAAAATATGTGAAACAGCCCTGGCTGGTGTAGCTCAGTGGATTGAGTGCGGGCTGGGAACCAGACAGTCCCGGTTCGATTCCCAGTCAGGGCACGTGCCTGGGTTGCGGGCCAGGTCCCCAGTGAGGGCCATGTGAGAGGCAACCATACATTGCTGTTTCTCCCTCTCCGTCTCCTTCCCTTCTCCTTTAAAAATAAATAAATAAAAATCTTAAAAATATATATATATATATATATATGTGAAACATCAGGAACCTGAATACGGGATATTTGTCAATATTAAGCCACTGTTATTAACTTTTATGGGTGGAGTACTGATGGTCCTGTTTGAAAAATAAGGGCCCTTGGGGTCTCATCTGACTCTCCACCCTCCTAAACTCACCCCTACCCCAGCGGTGAGGCCCGGTAGCTTAGGGACATCAGTGTACAGCCCAAGAAGAAAGCAATAAATTCTTGACCTCTAAGATCAAAAGGCACCATCCCAGTGGAAGACAGCAAATATCTGAAAGGGGACATAAATAGTTTGCTAAAGGATAATTTTCAAAATATTAATAACATGATTGTCGGGTCGCTTTGAAATCAACATGTCAAAAATTTTATTCAACTCGTTCATTTATGAGGAAATGAGTAAGATGCTAAAACCAGTTCAAGAGAGAATTTGGTTATTATCTTATAGGGCAATGAGATAAAATGTTTGGGGTCATATTTTCTGTAAGTAAAACCCTAAAGCCCCTCTAGTGGGCAGAATTCATTTGCATTGCAGTGGACAGCAATCAGGGGCATTACTGTTAGTTTTTAACAAGTTAACTGCTTACCCTACAATGATGTAAAAGAGTCTCAACAGAAAAGCAATCAAAGAAACACACCCCACCCTGGCTGGTGTAGCTCAGTGGACTGAGCGCCAACCTGTGAACCAAAGGGTCGCCAGTTCGATTCCCAGTCAGGACACATGCCTGGGTTGTAGGCCAGGTCACCAGTGGGGGCCATGTGAGAGGCAACCACACACTGTTGTTTCTCTCCCTCTCTTTCCCTTCTGTCTAAAAATAAATAAAATCTTTAAAAAAAATGTTTAAAAAAAAAAAAAGAATGAAACACACCCCTATAAGTCACATAGAATCCCCATAGAATCCACGAGACCATGATGTCTTAACCTTGGCACCACTGATATCGGGGGCTCCACAGTTCTTTGCAGTAAAAGCCTGCTTCTTCCCTGTAAGGTGTTTAGTAGAAGCCCTGGCCTCCACCCACTAGATGCCAGGAGCGCCCGCCTTGCCCGGTTATGACCATCGCAAATGTCTCTAGGCACAGATTAAGACTTCTCCTCACGAGGAAAATAAACTTTTATATGTATATGAGATCATGGATGTTAAGAAAACCTACTGGGGTAATCACTCAACAATACAGGAAAGTCAGGTCGTTACGCTGTACATTTTAAACTTGTGCAGTAATGCGTGCCAATGACATCGTAACAAAAGCTGCAGAAAACATCTCTGGACATTGCCAAATGAGAACCGCCCTTCTAGACGACACCCCAGTCAGTCTGAAAGGGCATCTAGCACTGTCTTTTCCCCGCTCCCAAGTCTTACACAGTGTTTCCTGACAAGTCAAACCAATTTTCTCCCCACACCTTTCACACCAACTCTAAAAATAAGGGCTACAAAACTCCTCTAAATTGGATAGAAGTGGAGAAGGCTCTTACAGAAAACCAGAAATATCTGAACCTCTGCTCTCTTGAGTCAAGTACCAGGAGTGGAGTGGGGGAAAGGACACTTGACTTCCTTTAAATAAAAGGACTCAAGAAGAGAGAGAAGCTGAGCTGTGACTCCCAGGTGTACTTCAGAAATGTGACACCTCAGAGAAAAATTCATACCTATGCAGTGAAGAGTAGCAGTATCAGAGGAATTCGGTGGGCATGGGGGGGTTGGAGGCCTAGGTGTTCAAGCCATAATTGGGACCAAGATTTTAATGAGGAGATCGAGCCAGAAGGCCTCGACAGCAGCTGAAACAAGAGGCGGACCCCTCAGAAGGGTGCCGCATGGGCCAGTGGAACAAGCTGTGTTTACGTCAGAGGACCGCTGGCTCCACAGAGCGGAGGGGCCTGGTCAGGGCCCGTTCCACTGCAGTGTGCATTCAAGGAAGCACCCCCTCGCATTGCCTGTGCTGGAGGCCCAGGGGAGCAGGCCATGAACGGGCACAGGACAGAGTCGGCACAGAGAAGGGGCAACTCTCCCGTCTTTGCTACCATGCGCTGTATTCCCACCATGGAGTGTAGCTTGAGTCCATGGGGAAAGGAGAACAAACCCTAAGATGTCCAGACTGTAACATGGTTAAGTCTGAAGTGGCTGAGAAATCACAGAATGTGACCAAAGTTCCCTGGAAGTTAGTGGATTGAGGTTTTTTAAAAAGATTTTATTTATTTCTTTGTTATTTATTATTTATTTATTTATTTATTTTAGACAGAGGGGAAAGGAGGGAGAAAGGAGAGAAACAATATGTGGTTGCCTCTCATGCGCCCCCTACTGGGGACCTGGCATGAGCCCTGACTGGGAGTCGTACCAGAAACCCTTTGGTTCACAGGTTGGTGCTCAATCCACTGAGCCATACCAGTTAAGGCTGGGTTGAGTTTTACGCTACCTTCAGAGTAGGAGTACCAGGCCACGGAATAAATATTTATAGAGAATAAAGTTACATTTTTGCACACTCAAGTTAGGGACTATAAAATTTGTACCAGTGCAGGGATGAGAATACTAATCCCTGCACTGTCTAGAAACCTGAGGTTTTTCCACAGATAAATAAAGAGCTTGCTGTGGAAAAAGTAAGGCTGAACTAAAAGAACAACAGAAAAATCCAGCCTTTCTAGGAACTGAACCGTTCCTCCAAACTGTAAAGACATTGCATGGTTGTGAAGTACCACGAAATGCCTGTGGCATAAAATCTAAATAACAGCTGCTTATTTTCATGGCATAATTTCTTTCTCATGCATTTTAGCCACCATACCACAGACAGATCAGTTATTTTCAGAAAATAGAGACAACCAGAAAACAGATATTCCAAGACTTCAATCTACTGAAGGAGTTTCAATCAGAAGTATTAACCATTTATAAATTCAACAACCTGTCATTAAGCATCTTCTGTGGTCTAGGCACTGGACACAGAGGAGTAGCAACTGGATTAATACCCTGCTGTAGGGTAAGTCAAAGATGCGATATGGCTCCAGCAGTAAAGGCTTCTGGGAAATGGTGAACTCTGTTTAAGCTTCTGTGACTGACTGCTGAACTCTGTTGTCTCAGGCTTGCCCGATGACCCAGAAAACTGCCCGTAGACAAATGTCATGCCCCCAGGAAGGAGGCTGGTAAATGTACAGAGTGTAATAACTGCCTGACGTTATCTGTTAACTTAGAGATGCATTGTTCTTTCTGGTGGTCTACCTGACTACCCTCCGGACTGCTTAACCATTAACCTCCTATAAAAGAGACCCAGTCCAGGGAGAGGTACAGATTTCTTCCTGGCTGGCCACCGCTGGGGGCACAGCTGCTTTGCCCGTGTGTGTGAGTTTCTCCTATTAAAGCTCTTACAAATGTGAATAGGGCTACCTGTCAGTTCTTCGGCATCAATCCTCACGGGGGGGCAGGATGAAGAGTGGGAAGTGGGGATGGCTGGAGTAGAGGGGGGTGGTGGGGGGAAAATGGAGACAACTGTACTTGAACAAAAACTATGAAAAAAGAGACACTATATATTAAAGTTTTTATTAAGCTGGAACCCTCCTGCTGCATTAAAATTTTTAGAAAAAATCCTGAATTTAGAATTTTGGGGCTTTCCTCCAACACCTGCTCTGCTGGATTCATACTCTAGGGGGAGAGACAGAAACACCCCAAAAAAGAAAGAAATATATGACATGATAGGTACTATTCAGAAACAGAGCAAGGTAAAAGGACGTAGAATAACACACTAGGTAAGAATTTGGGGAAGAATTCTGAGCAAAGTCATGAGTGAGGTGAGGGAACCAGTTTCTGGCTATCAGGGAAAGAGCATCCCAGACAGAGGGAACAGCAAGTTCCCAGCCCCAGAAGTGTGAGTATGCTTGGCCTATTTGAAAAAATGGCAAGGAGCCGCCTGGGGAAGGAGCAAGGAAGAGGAAGGCAGAGGTTAAGGACAGAGAGGTAGACGGGCACGCATTTACGTAGCTCATGAGAAAGACTTTTGGACCTTAGTCTAATGGGATGGGAAACCACTGGCGAGCTGTGGGAGACACCGAATGATCTGACTCACTGGTGCTCTGAAACAGACGACACAATTTCCAAACGGCAACAAGCAGACTACCTAGGAGGTCTGCAAGAGGTCATCGGGGATGAGAGTGGTAACAACGGAATTGGTGAGAAACGGTCATTTTTAGGATACAGGATTTGCTGGTGAATTTGAACATGGGGTATAAAGAAAAGAAAGAAGTCAAAAATAACTCCCAAATTTTGGGCCTGGAGTTGTCATTTATTGAAGACTGACAAAGGACAGTTTGGCAGGAGACTTAAGAATTTGGAAATGTTATGTAGACATTGGATATTCAAGACTAGGATTCAAGACAGAGGCTGGGGCTAAGCATATTTGTGGAGTCAGCAGCATATGGCTGATATTTAAAGCCTTGTTCCTTTATGAGTTCCCCAAGAGCATTTTTGTCTTGAAGGATTTCCAATGGATGAAGGAAGAAATGTTGTCAATTTACCGTTTAAAATTCAAACTCATAGAATAGATATTTTTTAACCTTTTACATATATGTCAAAGGAGAATCTCAGCCAGATATGAAAAAAAAATTTCATTTCCACCATGACAGATGGTACTCCAGTTAGGTTAGGTCAAAAATCTCTATTTATTAACATTTTCAAACAAGAGACTGACATTTCCTTGCCATTACCTTGTTCTATTGTATGATACATATTAAATGTATTTGTGCTCAGCTCTCTGAAACAGACTGTACAAAGAGTATCGCAGCTACAATTGTTAAAATCAGTCAGTAATTATGTGCAAATGATTAATCATTGTTAGTTAATAGAACAGTTAAAACAAATACTAGGCAATAGATTAAAAGAGCTTGTATTCTTGGTTAATACTGTTTGTTTGAGGCATGGAAATGCTTTACAAAAATGTATTGTACTGTTAACTTCTATTCAAGATTTTCTTGAAACACACTGAACACTTGCCAAGTATGCAATAATCAAAGACAACAGAGCAACGTGATTTATGATTTCTCATAGATATCAAATTGCATATGAATGAGCTAAATCTGAAGCACCAAGGAAAAGCTTATTTGTAACTAAGCTAGACAAATACAAAAATTTATATTACAATTGAAATTTTTCATAATACATATAAGATTTTACAAGTTTTTCTCACACGAACCAATATGCAGATTTTTGTTGTAATTGACAGTGTTATGCAAATTGGCTCTGAAACCTTCAAAAAACTCGAAAAACATTTTGTTTATAAGGATAAATTTAGAGTTGCTTTTCAATGTATGCGATTCTTTTTTGAATGCAACGTTAATAGTATTGCACTGACACAGTTATTGAATTTACTTAACTTGGAAAGATGTAGTTTTGAAACATATTTGGCTTCAAATTCTAATTAATAACTGCTATAAAAGATAAACCCATTTTGTCAATGCAAATGTGAATTTAAGAGGACAATTAATTTTCAGTATTCAAATCTAATTTAAACCCTCCATCAAGGGACATTTACAGAAAGATACAGCGACTGAGTGGACTCTTGCTATCAAGACTAGAGACTGGTGCCTAATGGGGACAAAAACAAATGAACGGTCCCTTCTAAGTAACTCAGCTTGAGACCTTTTTCCCTGACACCCACTCACAAATTAGGAAAGAATCATGACATTAACACTTGGACTGTTATACCAATTCTGCAGAATAATGCCTAGAAGAGATTACCGGCAACATATACTGTTAAAGAGGATCATCAAGAGAATGTGACCGCTGGTTGACCCATGAGCTGGACGGGACAAATGGAGCCGTCACACCCCCTGCCCTGTCCTTGGCATGTCTCGTCTGTCCACTGTTTCCGCACTGGAAGCCACTTCAAAGGTGCAGCCTTAAGAGAGCACATGAAGGCTTTTATATAAACTCCTAAGATTCTGGCAGACAGGGTGGAGATCTTTGTCTTGGTGATCACCCAAGACAGGCCTAGTGAGTTCCCTTGCTTATTAAAATTGTCACCCACTCATCAGGAGTGGTCCACCTCTCTGTCTCCATGTCTCCTCGCCCTTCCATGCATGGGGCCCGTGTCAGATTTCACCTGGCGAACGCCTGAGGTTGCCAACCAAGGTACAGCCGTATACCATATCGTGTTCTGGTGAACCACAGACTGCATAGATAGCAGCGGTCCCACAGGATTATAACAGAACTGAAAACTTCCTATCACATGTTGTACCACAAGGCATGAGTCACGTTTGTGCCGATGCTGGTGTAAACAAACACGCTTAGCACATATACTTACAGTGCGAGGCTGTACCATCTAGGTTTGTGTAAGTGCACTCTAGGCTGTTCACACAATGACAGAACCCCCTAAACGCACTGCTCGGCACACTTCCTGTTAAGTGGCACACGGCTGGGTATTTGCCTGTCTAGTACCCTCAATAGATTTTAAAGAGCAATGGTCTGAAAAATTAGGCACTGATGGATGAATATTTTACCTCTCTGGCATTTCTTTTCTTCTTTCACATGAACGAAGTTTATCATTCTCAGCCAGAGGATCCCATTAAAATCTCCTAAGAATTTTCTCTAAGTAAACATTCCCGTCTCCAGGGGACTATTGCCTGCCATGACTGGGGAAGCTAGGAGCGGTCTGGAAGAGGAAGTCTGTTGCGTGGCTTTGAGAGAAGCTCCCAGGCTGAGTCCCACACACGGCTCACCTTGTGCAACACTCCCCCCACCCCACACCAGGGTCCCCAGCCAACTAAAACAGTCCCTGATTCTATGACTCACTGAATCATGAAAGAATCTAATATAGATGACATGACAGAAAACATCCCTCGCCCACCGAATGCTGTGACATCTGACTGCAAAGAGCCTATCGAGGATAATGAAGTTCCTGTGACTGAGCATTCCCACTGCTCACCGCCCCAAAAACCCTTAACACCCTCCCTTGAACTCAGTGTCACATGCAAACCGGAGCCCAATGAGAAAATTCAACCATGCCGACAGAAACAGGCTAAACATTCGCAGAATAAGCACATGGAAAATACAAAAATCAGTTTTTATTATAAAATTTGTAAAAGCAACTCCCTCCTGGTTTGGAAGCTGCTTCCTAAGGAAATCATCTCCCTCACCCTCCCAGCCCTGCAGGGAGCGCCAGGCCTCGAGTCCCCACTGCCCGACCCCGGTCCCACCGCAGGCAGAGGAGTGAAGGAGCTGCTCTCCCACCGCACGGAGAGACCGGGGGACTCCGGATTCCAGAGCACATTCTGCACGTGTTGTGTGTCTCACGTGTGCAGATGTCAGTGAGCAGACGGGGCCCTGCGACTGACAAACGCCAATTCAACCAATAAACGGTTTGAAGGGCCTCTCTCTTCCACGTGCATTTGAACAGGAGTGTTGCTCCGGGATGATTTTGTTTGGAGATTAAATCAACCACTAAAAAGTGCATTTCTAAATAAGAACATGTGAAAGAGATTGCCTGAAAGATCTGGCTAGTCTTCCTGAAAAGATGGCAGGAGATACGCTATCTTAGACAAATTTTAGATGGAAAATAAAATGATATGTAAACACAAGCAGAGGCCACAACTTGTCTTCTTTCTGCAATAAAAGCTCTGAAATTGCTTCTCCATTTATATGCTTTCTAAGAAAAATAACACATTCCAAACTGGAGGGTAAAATGTAATTAAAATCGATATTCAGAGTCCCAGCAAATGTCACGAAGTTGTATATGCGGCTTTTCGTTATCCCTGAATTTCGGCAAGGAAGCAAACAGTACAGGTGCTTTGGTATTTTTATAAACTCACCTGAAATTGAGTTTGTAGTGAAAGGGTAGATAAAAACTACGGACAATGGCATGTTTCATTTTCAAAGATATTCCAGATTTGGCAAATGTGGCTGATACCTTTTACTCTTAAGTTATTTGGTTTATATTTGATTTCTGTTTCTTTATTTTAGTAACTTTTAACATTTTATTGTTCAAATAACATGCATTGATAGGGGAAAGTGGTGGTGGGAAAATGGAGACAACTGTATTTGAACATCAATAAAAAAATTAAAAATAAAATAAAAAATATTACTGAAACATGTACTTACTGAGGTAAATAAGAAAATAAACTCATGCTTTGCCATCTTATTATCTAGAGATAGCTTTTTTTTTGCTTTGTTTTGTTTTTAGTTGCCATCAATAAAAAATTTACTTGTTTTTAAAAAATCCAAATGCTGGCATTGTCCAGAAAAAATTAAGAGGTTTATTTATAAGTGTTATAAAATTGAATTGCTGAACCTTATTCACTGGAACATTTTGACTTGCATTAATTCTTTATGTCCTGGAATTTACATTAAAAATTCACACACAAATGAAAATGGTAAAACTGCCAACACCTGATTTCTGTCTCCTACTTACCACGTGAGTCATACACTTAGGTACCTTTTGATGCCACAAGAAAAAAAAAATTTCTAACATGCAGAGCTACCAATAACAGGAAGGAGAGAATGTTTGTAAAGAATGAAATGTTTCCCATAATGGTGGATTCTTAAGCATATTCCCCACATATGCGGCATGGTAGCAGAATGTCTTTGGCATAATTGTTAAACATTTGGCTTGGATAGCACACAGGTTGGCGTCTTCAAAGCGGCCAACCAGATAGGCCTCACTTGCCTCCTGCAAAGCACCAATGGCCGCGCTCCGGGAGTGCAGATCTGTTTTGAAGTCCTGAGCAATTTCTCACACCAGACACTGGGAGGGAAGTTTGCCAACCGGGTAGACAGTGGACTTCTGATCATCTAATTCTATTGAGTGCCACGGTACCGGGCCTGTAAAAAATGAGGTTTCTTCACCCTTCCAGTAGAGGGCGTGTTCTTGCCCACAGCTTGTGTAGCCAGTCGCTTCTTTCATGACTTAGTGCTTGTGGACCTGCAGGCAGTAGACTGCAGGAGCCACGGAAGCCAGCTCTTCTTACTACGCCCTCCTCCTGCAGGTGGAGCTGGGGAGCCAGAGGCAGCACTGGCTTTAGAGACCTACGGCTGGCTGCGGTGAGCACAGTGGAAAGGCAACAGACGCCAAGGCAGTCCCCAACGTGCTGTGTGCCAACCAATCACACACAGCGGAGGAAAGGCTGGACCCGCCCTGCCCAAGTCCCGCCCTTCGGAGATGGTTATTGTTAAACTCCCTATGGACATTAACTGTGTAGGTAAGCATGTACCTGTGTGTTGAGAAGAAATTTTAAAATAGCATTTATTCCAAAAACTCTTGCATCTACAGATGAGCATAAGACATCTTGGAATAAGTTTTTTGGGTTTTTGTTTTTTTTTTTTCCCCAGAGAACAGTCACTTGACTGACATCACTTACACAAAAATAAGGGTAGTTGCCCTGACCAGTGTGGCTCAGCTGGACGTCATTCCTCAAAGCAAAAGGCTGCCAGTTCAATTTCTGGTCAGGGCACATATCTGGGTTGAAGTTCGGTACCCAGTTAGGATGCATATGGCAACCTATGGATGTCTCTCTCTCCCTCTCTTCCTCCCTCCCTTCCCTTCTAAGAATAAATAAATAAAACTTAAAAAATAAGGATAGCAGGCACCTATTGCCTGGGGGAAAGATATAGCAGAAACTTCTGGCAGTCTCACCTTCCCTGCGTCCCTTGAAATGCAGAGTTAGCATTTGTGGAGAAGGTATATAATTTTGCATAAGGGTCTATGAGTCTTCTAGGAAGAAAGGAAGGTGAGCATTCTATTCTCCCTTTTTGAGGTTCAATGTTATTAGAATATTTGGGATGGTCCTGAAAATGACCTGGTGGTAGGAGAGAACCACAAGGACTCCAGGATGGTAGGGGAAGTCTGGGGGAGCCCATTCTCTCACTGTGAGGGCTTAAGGCCTGGGAACGAGCTTGTCCCAGCACGGAGTGTGGTGGGGCATCAGAGAACCTGGAGACCCGACCTGTCCTCTGTGAGCCCAATGAAATACTAAAGAGGTAACTCGGAAGTTCTGAGGAAGGAGCCCCGTGTGGCCTGTGTACACATCTGAAAGAGCCAACAGCTTGGCGCCTCACTACAGCAGGGCCCACAGACGCACGAAATAGTGATCCAGAGAAGCACTCCATAAAGGATCGGGGGCGGGGGGAGGCAGGCAAGAAAGCATAGGGGCCAATCAGACAAAAGCAATGACTGCTCAAGCCAAGGCCCACTACTGACCCAATCAGAGTACGCACAGACCCACTAAACTGAGTAAGCCCCTGAGGTTTCTGAACAACTACTGGGGGAATAGTTTTCAAGAAGGCTATCGATTTTCTCCTAAAATACAGCTCTGGAATCCCAGAAGATTTTAGAGCTGAGAGGGATGTGCTGGTATTTGTAACCCAAGCTGGTGAAGTGACTATACCGGTTACATGTATGAATATGTGTATTTCACTTATTTTTTAAAGAATTTTTATTGTATTTTTCCATTACAATTTAACCCCCTTACTCCCCTTCTCCCTAGCAATCACCACACTGTTGTCCACGTCCATGAGTCCTTTTCCTCAATCTTTCCACCCCCTAACCTCCCCCACTTAGCTATCATCCTGCTCTCTCTGAGTCTGTCTCTGTTATGTTAAACAAGCAATCCAATTTTAGAAAAGGTCAAAAGACTTGAATAGACACTTCTCCAAAGAGTATACACAAGTGTCCAATAGACATATGGAAAGATGCTCAATGTCACCAATCAGAGAAATATGCAAATTACAAGCACAATGAGCTATCACCTCACACCTGTCAGAATGGCTCTCATCAATAAATCAACAAGTGCTGGTGAGGATGTGGAGAAAAGGGAACACCTTTTCACTGTTGGTGGGAATATAGACTGGTGCAACCATTGTGCAAAGCAGTATGGAGATACCTCAAAAAAATTAAAAATGGATCTGCCTTTTGACCCAGCAAACCCACTTCAGAGAATTTATTTGAAGAAACCCAAAATACTAATTCAAAAGAACATAAGCACCCCTTTGTTCATTGCAGCATTTATTACAATCTCCAAGCTATGGAAGCAGCCCAAGTGTCCATCAGGAGATGAGTGGATAAAACTACTGTGTGACATTTACACAATGGAATACTACTCGGCCATAAAAAAAAAAAAAAGAAAGAAAGAAAAGTTTTACTTTTTGTGACAGCACAGATGGGCCTGGAGAACATTATGCTAAGTGAAATAAGCCAGTCAGAGAAAGACAAATATATGTGTATTTTAACACAGAGCATCATATGAAACAAATTCTTATAAATTGTTGGTTATCTCTTAGGTTATTATATATGGATTTAAATATTCATTCATTTATAAATTACACCAAAAAGAATAAAATACCTAGGAATAAACTTAACCAAGGAGCTGAAAGACCACTACTCTAAAAACTATAAGACATTAAAGAAATTGAAAAGCACACAAAAGAATACACCATGTTCAAAGATAGAAAGAATTAAAATTGTTAAATTGATCAGACTACCCAAAGCAATTTTAATGCAGAATCAATACAATTCCTATCGAAATGCCAATATAATTCTTCTCAGAACTGGAACAAATAATACTAAAATTTATCTGTAACCACAAATGACCTCAAATGACCACAAATGACCCCAAAGCAATCTTGAAAAAGAAGAACAAAGTTGGAGGTATCACAGTCCTCAATCTCAAACTATATTACAAAGCTATAATAATCAAAACCTTATGGTTCTGGCATAAAAACAGACACATAGATCAATAGAACAGAACTGAGAGCCCAAACAAACCCTCACTTATATGGGCAATTTATCCATGACCAAGGAGGTGCAGATATAGACTGGAGTAACGACAGTCTCTTCAACAAGTGGTGTTCGGAAAACGGGAAAGACGCCTGCAAAAAAATGAAACTGGACTACTCTCTTATACCATATTCAGAAATAAACTCAAAATGGGTTAAAGACTTATTATATGTAAGGCCCCAAATCATAAAACTCCCAGAGGAAAACATAGGAAGTAAACTGTCTGACATCAGTATGAGTAATATCTTTTTGGACATGTCCCATTGAGCAAGGGAAACAAAAAAATAAGCAAATGGGACTACATCAAAGTAAAAAGTTTCTGCACAGCAAAGGAACCACCAACAGAACAAAAGGCAACTACCGACTGGGAAAACATATTCGCAAACAGTGTATCCAATCAGGGATTGATATCCAGAATACACAAGAAATGCATAAAACTCAGCAACAAAAAAAAACCTGATCAAAAGATGGGGAAAGGACGTGAAGAGACATTTCTCTGGAACAGACAAACAGATGGCCAATAGACATATGAAAGGATGCTCAATCAACACTAATCGTCAAGCAAATGCAAATCAAAACCACAATGAAATACCACCTCACACCTGTCACAATGGCTATTACCAGAAGTCAACAAAATGTGCTGGACAGGATGAAGAGAAAAGGAAACCCTGTGTGCTGCTGGTGGGACTGCAGACTGGTGCAGCCCCTGTGGAAAACAGTATGAAGATTCTTCAGGAAAACTAAAAAGGTGTGCCACACTACCCAGCGAATCTACTTCTGGGTTTTTATCCGAAGAAAACGAAAACACTAATTCAAAAAGATACGTGCGCCCCTATGTTCATTGCTACATTATTTGCAGTAGCAAGACATGGAAACAGCCTTAGCTGCACACCAGTAGATGAGTGGATAAGGGGGGGAGGGGGGGCGGTGTGCTCACACACGTACATACACACACTGAAATCATACGCAGCAATAAAAGAATGAAATCTTGCCACTGGCGACAACATGGATAGATTTAGACAGTATCATGCTAAGTAAAATAAGTCAGGCACAGAAAGACAAATACCATATAGTTTCACTTATTTGCAGGCCCTAAAAACAAAACAAAGAAAAAAGAACAGACTCATAGAAACAGAGACCGGAGAAATAGTTACCAAAAGAGAGGGGCTGAAGGAGATAAGTAAAAGGGGAAGATACATATAACTAACAATACTAAGATAATATTAACAATATTAAGATAAGTTAACAATATTGTGGCAAATCTACACAGTGACAGAGGATTGCTAGAATTAGTGGGGCGGTGATCAAATTTTTGAGATATAAAAAACATTAAATTACTATATTGTACACCTGGAAGTAATAAAAACAATATAAGCTTGTACGCTCAAAACTAATATAAGATTGTATACCAACTATGCTTAAATAAAACTAAATTTAAATATTTATTCATTCGATACACGTTTATCAAACACTTACTGTGCATGAGGCACTGCCTAGCCCCCAGGGTTTTATCACTCAATAGGCCAGCACGGTAAGTTACCAAGCAACTTGGTAAGTGCAATCCTTGAGAAATAAAAGCAGTATGGAAGGGCAGATCTGTATTATATAGAAGCAGTTTTATTTCCTAGTTCTCTGACCACTATCCAATCTCCCTTCTTCTCGGCCCGCAGGCAGGGAAGCCACAGAAGGAAAGAAGGTGGAGCTGGATGTTCCGCCTGTCGGAGGAAGACCAAGGACATCACTGCATTCGGTACTTAAGGTCGTCAGTAACACCTTCAAAAACCAGTCTGTTTCCACACTGCAATCAGTGCGTGTCAGTGAGTGAGGACCCAAAGTGAAGGTGCCATTTGGTAGAATTTAATGAAGAGATTTTGCTAATCTTTTGGAGCATTATACAAATGGTAATCATTGTTATTACAACTTCGGGTCTCCACCTCCGTCCCTCTGCATTCAGAGCAAAGAGAATAACCTAACCTCTGCTTGATGGATACATTTGTCCCAACTAAAGTTACCTGCTTGTCATGGCAGCTGCCTACTCAATTCCTCTTTTTGAACTCACAGATGTGTGCGGCAATCACTGTAAGTCCACCAGCAGCTGAGCTGTTTTTACAGCGTGAAGGAGTCGCCATCAAAAACCTATAAACTGTCACAGTCTGTCATCATTGCAAAGATGCGACCATTATTTAAATTAGACTATGAACGTTTTTTCCCCTCTGCGATGGCTTTTCAGACAGCGATATGTCATAAGCAAGTCACAAGAAACTGGCGTTAAGCATTTTCAACCCATTAGTCCTGCCTATAATTTGGTGCTTTCAGGAAAGCGTACAGATGATATAAAAAAGATTTTTGTCTCTGTTTATGCCTGCCAGGAAAAAAAGTCCAAGGAAATAACCACCTGAATATTATGGCTGCCGTGGAGGGAAAAAATAAATGGGCCTCACTTATCGCCAGATGGGATGTATCTTCGGTGCGAAGTCTCTTTGAATTAAGGCAAAAGTGATCACACATGCGTTTAGTATGCAAGCGTTCCTAAAGCCTTAAAAAGACACCATTTCACTTCATTTTCACAATAATACTACGCATTGTGTTACCAGTGTTCTCATTCTCAAATGGGGAAACTGAGCCTTAAGGAAATGTTTGGTGATTCAGCCAAGATTACAGCAGTGTTAGGAAATAATGGAACAACCTAAAAAAAAACCAACCAGGACTTCCACGTTCAGAGCTCCTCCCTGCGAAGGCCTGCTGTTGAGTCTTTCTCGCTTTAACTACTTTTATGTAATGGATTCATTTTTAAGTGTTTCAAGGAGACAGTCAAGGTCAAGAGGCAGCTTCTGTCTCCTCATCTGTAAAAAGGAAATGATAGTCGCGCTTACCTTGGAGAGTCGCCTTGATTAAGTGATATAACCCAGTGGTTGTCGAAGTGTAGCTCTGAACCGGCAGCCCCAGCCTCACCTAGGATATTGCCAGAAACACAAAAGTTACCAGCCTCACCCACACCTTCCGAACCAGAAACTCCGAGAGTGGAGCCTGCCTGTCTGGAGACGGCGTACCTGGGAGACGCTGCGGGAGACGCTGCAGGTTCTGCTCCAAGCCACTGCAACAAGGCAAGTGTCGCGATAAAGTGAGTCGTAATCCTTTTTTATGGTGAAGGGTCTCGCCTTCAATTTGTAAACACGCAACATCCGTGAAGCTCAATAATGGGCAGGGCCCTTAAACGAGCTAGGTCTGGACTTCCCGAGAAGCGGCGCCCCAGGTGGTGGCTGTGCGCACTGATGTTGGACCCGGACGAAATGCTTCTAGGTGGCTAGGCCAGGGCGTGGCGCCCAGTGAGCGCGCAGCAAATGTTAGCTACGTTGTTACTATCGGCGTCAGCATTGTCATCCACACCTGTGCGAAAGGTTTCTAAAGCAGGGTGAAATGACCTCCAAAACAGTAGGTGGAAATGAAATTACAGCCAGCCAGGAAGAGCAGGCTGAGGGAAGAGATTATCCGCGCAATTGTCGGCACCAATGGCCTTTGTCCTCAGGAACAACTCAGCATTCCTGGTGAATTGTAACCCTCTGATCCTATCTTTCCCTCTCTAAAGACCCATCGATAGTTTTAATTGCCCACCGCACTAAATTTAAAACCTGGTTTTTCCTTCCATCAAACAGGTGTGTACCACTCTCTTCCTCCCCATCTGCGCCCCTGACCTCGTTTTCAGACGTTTGAATAAGCTGTGTTCCTGTCTATCTCCTGATAATGGCCCTACTAAGGAAAGGAAAGGACACAAAGCCAGTCCGAAATTAGTCCATTTGTTCAACTGGGCCGACCGAGTTCACACCATGTGCCTGCTGTACGTCCAGTAAAAGTGCTAGGACGGGCTGGGGGGTTGTCGGGCGGGAGGAATGGGCCTCAGCCCTAATTTAATAGAGGCTAATGGAGGAAAAAGAACAGACATGAAAACAGGTATTCACAAATAATTATATTGCTACACATGTGCAAAATTCTACAAAAAAGAAGGGCAAAATGTCTGGGATACATGCCGTGTCTGCAGGGCAGCAGGTGCTGGCTGGCAGGCTCCCGGGGTACCGCCTGAGGAAACGGTGTCTAATCTGCAAGTGAAGGTGTGCAGGAAGCAGGCAAGACGAGGGAGCATAGGGTGTGGATGTTGCGATAATCCCACAAGAGGAAATAACAAGGTCGAAGGGGAGAAAGGGCACAGTGCATTCAAAGATGGTTTGGCCAGGACAAGTCAGAGCTGGTGACCATCTGTCCAGTCTGGTCTCTGTGAACCATCAGAAGGAAATGTGGTGACCTAAACCAGTATTAGCTTAATTCTCTGTGTTTGTCTGAGAATCCAGGAAACTATCGTTAGGTCATATCACTGAAACTTTGGAAAACCAACAAGTGAGTCAGCCATGCATAGAAATCCAAAGTCCTTGGAATATGTTGGATTCCAGATCTCGTCAAAAACTAAGCAGAATGAATCATGAGAAATGCGATGAAAACTTTTTAAAAATTATATTATTTTTGCCTTAAGGGGAAAAAAAGATGAAAAGCAATTTTATATTGGTCTTCTATATATGAAAGATTTCTATATATAAGATGATCTGTTTTTCTTCATCTCCATTGAGAACAGAGGAAGAAATGTGTTTAATCAGCAGTATTAAAAGTATAAGTTTGATATAAAAATTCCTTGACAATAAAGAGAATCAAGTTTTAGGGATGGTACAAAGGGAGATTTAAGTACTTTCCCCAAAGGCATTTCTAAATAAGCCAGATTTCCTATATTGAAGATATTTTACCTGGAAGCAGAATGGTGAACTACATTTTTTTAAGTAGCTTGCTGTCCCATGAAGCCCATTCCAAAGCAAGAACAATGCAAATACATTGAAGCAATAGTGCCATCTAGTGGAAAACTCAGTAATAACACTCAACATACTGATCCAGGATTGAAAAAATCCCTATACACTTCACAAATGGACAACGGCATGGTGATTGCTGCCGGGGAGAGGGGTATAAGGGGCCTAAATGGTAATGGGAAAAATATGCAAAGATTAAATCAAAAAAGCTAATTAATCTTTTTAAAATCTAGATGCAAACCTGTGTCAAGATTATATTTCCCATTCATGATTCAGCCACATACACTGAAGGGAAAACCAAGCCCAAAATCATCAGCCCCACTGACGACTAAACCCTCCAGAGGAGACTGGCCAATCGTGAGGACTTCAACAGTCAGAGCAGAAAGACTAAAGCCAACAGAATTGGAACGAACTGGTTAAATTCCTAACAGCCACACTCCTAACGCATTCCTTGGGTTTCCTAGATTTGAAGTCAAGTGCAAATCTCTGTGGCTGAGATAAGTTGTGACTGCTGATGCATGGTCATCAGACAGCTAAAATGCTGGGCGGGGCCCTGTGGGCTGCCCTCCTACTGGGCCCTTCTAGGTGATCTGTCTGACAAGGTAGGAAACACCCCGTTGTTTTAGGTGGCCTTCCTCCGTGGACACACAAAGCTCCCGTTTTGTTGGGAGTCAGGAAATCTTAGGTTTACAACTGCATTCGACTGAATTAGTCAGCACAGAGGGAGAGTGTTTTGAAGAACAGCACATCAAGGAATGTCAAAGTCTGGCTAAAAGTCCTTATGCCTTTCAGACTTCCTCCTCCCTCCCGACCCAACACACACACACACACACACACACATATCTCCCTGTTGGTTCTCTTCCAACAATTGGAAGCTCACTTAAAATTTTAGTAGCAGCGTTTACAGTAGCCAAGGTCTGGAAACAGCCCAAGGGCCCATCAGTAGATGAGTGCATAAAAAAGCCATGGTACATTTACACAATGGAATACTACTCAGCTGTAAAAATGAAGGAAATCTCACCTTTTTTGACAGCATGGATGGACCCGGAGATTATTTTGCTAAGTAAAATAAGCCAGTCAGAGAAAGACAAATACCATGTGATCTCATTTATATGTAGAATATAATAAACAGCCCTGGCTGGTGTGGTGCAGTAGATTGAGCACCAGCCTGTGAACCAAAGGGTCACTGGTTTGATTCCCAGTCAGGGCACATGCCTGGGTTGTAGACCAGGCCCCCACATATTGATGTTTCTCTCCCTCTCTTTCTCCCTCCCTCCTACTCTCTAAAATAAATAAATAAAATCTTAAAAAATATATCTAATAAACAAAATAAGTTGACAGACAAAATAGAAATAGAGGCATGGATACATGGAACAGACTGACACATGTCAGAGGGGAGAAGGGAGAGGGGACCGGCTGAAAGAAGGTGAAGGGATTAAGCAAAAACAACATGTACACATAACCCACAGACACAGACAACAGTGTGGGGACAGCCAGGGGGAAGCGGGTCGGAGCTAGGGAGGAGGTGGAAAAGGAAGTGAGGGGGCATGGGGACATCTGTAACAGTGTCAACAATAAAAAATAAAGTTAAAAAAAAAAGGTTCCCTGCTTTCCTGCCTGCCCTCCTGGAAACAACTAACCGTGTCCTCACTGATATACAATGAAAACTTCAAACCTGATGCCAGAACTCACCAAGCCGAAATGGAGATGTTTGGCTGGGCCTCTCTCCCCTGTACAGTGTGCCCACTGGATGTTCAGTAAATGTTGCATGAATTGGCTTTAATTAAATGATGAGATTTTCAGAAACGTCTGAAGTTAGTTGGTGCTTTTCAAATCACCGATTAATTGATTATTCCTCTTATTCAAAGTTCTGACAGTGAAATTATTAATACAAAATGGGGTAGTGATTCCAAATTTGTGTTCTACAGGCAGTAGTCCTAGATTGCATAATGCATGTGTCTACCTAATAACTAAAATTCTCCTAAATCACAAGGGAAGGTGCAATTCTGAGGTGAAAAGAAATTAGGTATCAGAGAACCAAACACATCTATAAAATATTTTGAAATGACTTTTACGTAAATGATATTAACCCAGAAGTTAGAGTGTCAGTCATTGCCCATCTTTTATCCTCCCAATAAAAAGGAAGCTCGTTTCCCAGATAGTCTATGTCATTCTGTCAAGGGAAAATGGCCCAAGATTTTTTTAATGATCCTGCTCAATTATCGGATACCAGTGCTCCAAAATATTGAGATGTCTTCCATTTCCTCACCAAGTCTTCCAGCCAGTCAATATAGTACAATGCTAAGTGCAAGCATAATCTCAGAAACCCCCCATTCTACGTCCTTCCTTTCTCCACTAAGTAAAGCAAGACATTTTCTACCCTACACCTTACATATCCCTAGAAGTCTTGAAATTGATTCAAATTCAGTCAAGTCACACAGCTTTTTTTAGATGCACACAAACACCTGCAATCAGACAGGTAAGCCTGATTTATCATTCATTTCGACAGACTGCAGTAGAGGACTACACACTTCAGAGGACGGATTTCCTGTTCTTAATCTAGCTGGGGCAGGGGGTAGAGGGGGAAATGGTGATAAAATGTGTTAAGTCAGCATGGATATGAAGAGACCGTACTACACAAGCCTACATTGACACTCAAAATGTTTAACTACTGTATGTAGTGCAGAATACTTAAAGTTTTAATCCTACAGTTGGCAAGAAGATACAGTGTCCTTTTATTAGATTACAAACATACCCAGGAATATTCTGAAGATATATATTTTATGCAAGCACATCTGTATCATAGCCACCAAATAAGTGCCTTCAATTCTTATTTGGGAGCTAATCCAGTTTAAAACTGTGCTGTCTTTCTCTCTTTTGCTATTTACAAGGGGCGCATAGACAGCAAAAGGGGTGCAATGCAAATCTGTCAGTGTGGTTGTCTTTTTCTTTTTATATTCATCAGCCAAAGTCTTCATTAGAAAGAAGTTTAAAATTGCTAACCAAAAATGGACTTTCAGAAATGTTTCTAAAAATGATCTTTGTCTCTGATTCTATTAAAAAGAATTATCAGTGAACCAATTTTAAGTAGCAACAATACAACCCATGCGGGTTTTGCAAAGCGCCCTAACCAAGAGCTTCTCCTCTCCGGTTACAGACAAAAGTAAAACAGATAAGCCATGGAAACTATAGCAATGTATTTATTGGAAATGAACTAGACATTACATATACCCCATGAAGATGTAACAACGCATGAAGCATAACTGATGCAACATTTACAAAATCAGGAAAGAAAAGGAAATTCATTTTCAAGAGAAGCATTGTATCCGAGACACCTCAACTCTGAACTCCGTAATTCAACTCATAACACTGTCTCAAACATCCACAGTAAAATTAACTTCAAACTGAACTGAAAGTTTCTTTTCCCAACTTGAAGATTCCTTGACTACCACCTGTGTATCACACACGTCAGGTAATTTTCATCACAAGAAAAAATAAAAATAAAAACCCTCTCCTACACATAGAGACATTCCAAGGATATCCAAGCAACAGATCAGTTGGCGGCCCCAACTGAATGGGGCACCTAGAATCAGCATTTTCTAGAACCTAGAAATTACATTAACTTGACTTACGAGACTTCATTTTCTTTTAACAAACTGCCTGGATTCGAGGGCCTGTTGATTTGTAACAAGAATCGTTACAGTTACACCAAGTAGCGGTGCAGAGGGGGACTGTAGATGCTTATCATCTGCTCATCAAGGTTTCCCAACACCTTTAGAGCTCGACTCTTTTTCTCTGCAATACAGCATTCGCTTGTGTAAAACAAACTCCCTTCGGAGGACATCATCCCAGAGAACCCACCTGTGCTAATGTAAGTACTGCACAAAGCAGTGATGACGTGTCGCTTTGGAAAGGCAAAAGTGCCGCACCAACTTCCGGAGGCACCAGCCCAGAACCATCTCTGACGTGGAGACCTGCCTGTGTACTGGGAACGTCACTTCCCTTCCACGCACCCGGCAGGCGAGGGAGTCCTCCATCAGCTGTCTGTGGCCCAGACAGCGGGCGGTCCGAGTGCAGACGCGTGTGCGAGAAGGGCCTGGCGCCACTTTGCCCTTCCTTTCCAACAGATTCCAACCGTTTGTTCCCCACATTTCACAGTTCTCGCAAATGTTCACATTGCAGGAGAAGAGGGTTGTGAGCTCATCACAGTCGATCACCTGTCCCCAAAAAGTATCTGAACACAGCATATCATCTTTAAAAACTAATCACAATTGCATTTCCTTATCCTTCATTTAAGGTCGAGAAAAGTAAGAGCTCCCACATTTTGGCGGGAAAATGGCAAATCCTTGTCACCAACCATGGCACTGAGAAAAGGGGAGGCGAATGTAGGAGTAATTTAAATAAAAAGGGAAAAACCTGAATGGGACAATTTAGGCCCTAAATTAACATTCTGAGGCCTGATATTGAATCACAATGCTGGTCTAATTTGCTAAAAAAATTAGCAACATTCTCTTTCGCCTGGAACTGGGTGGGCAGACTCAGCCACAATGTCTTGCTTTTCCAAATGCATGCAGACACCACATGCCGTTGGCACCAGGCAGGTGGGGGAAGAAGAGCCCCACCTTCCCGAAAGAACCACAGAAGCAGGACTGACCACCAGGCATCTTCCTTGGACACACAAGGTCAATGCGTTTTGAGACAGACACACACACATAAAATTTACACAGATGTTTCCCCCTCTCTGCTGTTGAGTGAAACATGCTGTTCTTTGGAGAAGAAAAAATACATTCATTTTTGTCAAGTATATTTCAATATATAAAGATTCTCTAGCTTTGTTTCATGACAAAGATGAAATGACTTCACACGTGTTGAGGGACATTTCACGTTCACTTCCCTTTGGTGTGGGTTTCATGAAGTTTTGATTTAAAAAACTGCTCTACATCTGCATTTACTCTTTTTATCCGAAAGCATGACTTCTTGGTGTCTGTCGTATCTCTGTACATAGTCAACAGCAATAACAAAAATTAGTCTGCCTATGTACAATGGCTTAGGATCGGCCGACTCTACGGAGAGCGGGCGCCCCCGCCGGCCGGGCGGGCGAGGACTCCGCAGCACCAGGCTCGCGAGCCGGCCGGGCGCCCGCGCGGGCGCAGCACGCAGGTCCCTTCCTCGGGCGTGCGAGCGCTCAGGGGCGGCGTCAGGCCTTGCTCCCGGCCTTGGCCTTGTTGTTCGGGAGGCAGGTCACCTCTCTGAGCAGCGACTCGCAGTCGGCCAGAGCGTCGGCCGGCAGCAGCTTCCGGATTTGCTCCACCGTCTTCTGATAAGCCATTTTCTCCTGCTCCAGGGTCCGGATTAAAGACTTCATTTTGGTCTCTCTGGTCAAAAGGTTTTCCAGGCTGGACTCCAACGTCTGGATTTTAGCATGAGCCACCTGTTGGAGGCGGGGGTGGGGAACAAATATCTTCCAAATCAAAAATGTGAGGACTGTGGCTCTAAACTACAGCAGCAGCCAGACCTTACATGTATCAAGCGATGGTATCACACGACTGCATAAAATAATAGGTGCAGTAAATACTCTGAAACCTTCCATGAAAGGGAGATTTGTAGGTTTCTCAAACATAACTACGATACTAACAAAATACCTCTCGTTTCACTCAACACACCAAAAATGCAGCATTACGTCATTGTCCCAGGGGCTGGGGGCCTCCCCTCCCCCCACACACACACACGGCTGCCCCCCTGGGATGAGCGGGTCTGACCAGAAGCAGGAGGTTCCCCACACTGCCTGGAGGTGCAAAGAGGCTTCCTGCCTCTGAAGGCAGATGCAGGGTGTTCTGAACACACAGTTAGGATCCTATCCGTTTCGAGGAGTGTCAGGGGTAACTGTGTAACTTGGGAACCCAGACATGATGACAACATTGAACTGTCAATGAAAAAGTGTGTAACCACTAACTTTACAAGATAAAGTTGTAATATAAAGTCATTATTATATAAAGCAGGTTCAAACACACCTCCCTAATAAGGAAGCACTCTATTAACCACCACTGAAATATCCATGTAATAACAAACAATACCCTAACAGTTGTTTTTTCATTTGTTTGGTTGGTTTTTAAAACAAACAACGTTGGCTCTTTTTTTTTTTTTGGAATAAGAAAAGTCATAACATTTTCTATATGGGCTAGAGCGAACGTAAGATGCAGTAAAGGAAGCTGCTGTCCCTATTCCTGGGGAGCAATTACTCTGGAGTTCCCTCATTTCTGAGCTATTTCTCTCCTGGTTGGGCCAGAGGACTTGCCACCTGGAAGCAGGCTGTTGCGTTCTCTAGTTCAGGCACAGGTGCAGGGCTGGGGGTGGGGGGTGGGTGGTAAGCAGGAACCAAGGGCACCTGAAGACCTAACGCAGAGCCCTTCCCTGAGCCCCTCCAGCAGGTTCGCCTTCTAACCTCCGCCTCCCACACTCAGGGCTTGGAATACACAGCACACCTTATATAACTTGCAGGTGTGAAATAGTAATCTCTATTAAATTACTGATTGCACTTGTAAGTGTGCCTCTGTTGATAAATAACCATATGTCTTATATCCCTAACAATTGTAAATTTGACAGCAGGGATTGCGTATTACACACTTGCATTCCATTCTCTCAAACACGTCTCCTTTTCTTTCCATTTCTGAGTTTTACTCTCATCGTCCCCAATCAGATTTGTGCAAGTGATTTTTGGCCGGTCTCCCCACCTTCTCTCCCCATTCTCCTCTGTCCTCACCTAGGTTTCCAGACTGGTCTTCCTAAAGGATGGCTCCAAGACTGGGAAATATTTCCCTTTCACCGGGACTACAGCTCTTCCGCTTCACACTGAGAGTCATCTCAGTTCTGCCTGCGCTGCATGTAACCCATCGCTCCCCACAGAAATCGTGAGCCGGCACCAAGCTTGCCCGCTGCATGCCGCAGCCCCTTGTCTACGCCACCCCCCCCTCGCTCGTGTCTCCCACCAACCACCCTGAGTCAGTGCAGGCCCCAGGTTCCCCAGCGTGCTCCCCACTTCCCACATGCAAGCCCTCCTTCCTTGAATTTAACCAAATACAGTTTGGGGCAAAAGTTTACCATTGTGAGCACCGAAACAGAGTTGACTCTTGTATTATTATTTCTTGTATTATTTTCCATACGAGCAACTGCAAACCTACTTTTGCCCCACCCTGTATGTGCAACACACTTCAGCTATTTAACCAGATTCTACTTTGAATTCCCATTTCACTATTTTGTGAGTGTACATCTCCTCTCCCAAGTGACATTTAAATTGATATGTGCACTAGGAGCCCCACAGCACCTGGGCACAGCCCAACACACGGTGGCCCCTCGGCAGCAATGGGTCAGTCCACGTCGCACCCCGGGCATTCCCAGGAGAGCTCTGGACAGGCAGGAGGCATTCAAGCGCTCTTTTGGTCAAATCTTTGTCTTTTTACCTGTAGTTTTTCAAGGAGGTCCATGTTTTGTCTTTTCAGCTGGCTATTGGCCCTCTCCAGCTTCTCCACAGGCTCACTGTACTCGCAGGCATTTGAAGATTCCTGAAGCTCATCCTGCAGCACATGATATTCTACCTCATAGGCATGTAACTGTTTAGAAATATCCATCTCAAAAACCTGCCGTGAAAACACCACGGGTTAGTCTAGTCTTCAATATGTGTACAAAGAGGCAGTCTGTGTATCAGGTGTGTTTCATAAAGATTTCCAAGTCCTTATTCATTAGCAACAGACATACCAAAAGGAAGAGTAACAAGTGTGACTATGGAGGTAAGGACAAATAGATTATTGATACATGATGAAACATTCTCATAATGAGGCCAAGACACTACAATAAGTTAACATTCAAAGGTATTTTGTAACCAAAGTATACATAATCTGATAACTGTCTCCCCAAATGTAGCAACCAGATAAAAAACATTAGTTACTGAGTGAGTCCTGTGTTTGTTAAGAGATTATCTGTGCTGACTAGTAAGCAAAATTGCATTGGGTATTTCTAGAATAATGAAACCCAAAACCCCTGTAATTATTTGTCAATGGGGCAGAAAGGTCTTATGCTTAACATTTTGATCCATTTGTTAATCCATGTGAGCCTCTGAGGAGGCACCTACGTATTGTACCCCACAGAGAATCCTCGGAATCGCACGGCCCGAGCCGCAGAGTTTGAGGGGGCTGCCTCTGCTCTTCCTTACTGCCACCGAATAGGAAGACAGGTTATGGAGCATCAGAGGGTGGGCAAAGCCTCGCTGGTGAGGGGAGGGGGGCAGCCATTGTCGTGCAAACGATGGTGTCTACTGTACATGCAGTTGACAATCAAGGAGTAGACCGAGACGGTAAGAAAGGAAAACAGGCTTTCCTTCACAGTAACTTAAAAGAAAAAATAACAATAGCAGCTTTGACGAAGAAAAGAAACCAAAGATTAGGTTACTGAAATCAAACTGAGTCTTATCAAATATTGTATCTCTTTTATTTTTTAACTTATTTTTATTGTGTTTTTTCATTACCATTTATCCCACTTATACCTCCTCCCCCCATGCAATCCCCACACCGTGTCCATGAGTCCTTTTCCCTTTCGGGTCCATCCCTCCACCTACGAACCGCCGCCCCCCACCCCCCACGCAGAGCCGGCAGCCTGCTCTCTGAGTCTGTCTCTATTTAGCCTGTGAGTTCCCACACTGGCTCTGACTTACTCTCCTGTAATTAGATACACTTAAATCCTAAAATTTAAATGAGACTTCTAGAGTCTCATTATACCTCCCGAACACGTACCACATTTTCCCTCCTCGTGTGTATGGGCACAATAGACTATTACATGATTGTTAAAATGATGGTCTGGATCTGTATGTATTGGCATAAAAATGTCTAATACTTTACAAATATTTTAATTAAAAAATCAGGTTACACAATAGCACGTATGGCATGATTTCAGTTATGTGAAAATATATCCACATTTATATGTGTACATAAGCAAAGAGAGATGAGTAAAAGGAGGTTGAAAAGTTTTTAAATCTCAAGGTGTCAAAGGTAAATGGAATAAGAAATACAAATTGGTAGTTATAAAACAGTCACAGGGATGTAAAGTACAACATAGAAAATAGAGTCAATGATGTGGTAATAACTGTTATGTTCCAGGTGGGCACTAGATTTATGGGGGGAATCGCTTGCTAAGTTATATAAATGCTGCACCACTATGGTGTGTACCTGAAACTAATACCTCTGCATAATATTCAATTCAACTGTAACTGAAAAATATAAAGAATTCCATCTCGCGGTGTCAAGATTTGTAGTTACTTCTATTTTCTTCTCTGTGCTTTTCGTCATTCTTTGCATTGTTTACAGTGACCATAAGTTAAGCTTATCAAAGTCTGCCTAATATCAACAGTTCTTTCATTGGTTAAATAACTCTAATTGTTAGAAAAGTCTTCCTAAACCAACTCCAAATCTACCTGCCTATAAATTCTATCCATTAATCCTAATATTAATCTCTAAAGCAGGAAATTCCCTCATTATTTTGAAATCAGATAACACCACTCTCTAAAAACACAATCTCTGACTGCTTGCCAGTCCAAAATGATATTTCTAAAGAATAAATGAATACATAAAAGTGTGAAAAAAGCTATACTTTCCAGCTTGCCGAGCATTTGAGCAAGAAAAAACTGTTCGTAGATATTTCAGAATAATCTCCTTGTGATTTAGATTCCATGTAACAGAAAGAAAATGTTACATGTAATAATATAAAGAGTTCACATTCTCATGTGAATTCCAGAATACAAAAATTTTCAACCCAATCGGCTCTACTTGCTCCTATAAACAATGTGAGAAAGTAATAGGTCATGACTGTCATTCCCATTTCGTAGGGGAGGAAGGTGAGGCCCAGGGAGGTTGTAACTTGCCCAGAGTCACACGACCAGTAGGTGGTAGAGCATTAGAACAAGATCTCAAACTCCTCTGTCCTGTTCTAAATTCGGCCTTTTATCTGCCATCCCAAGCGCTTCCAGCACAGGGGCGGCCTTTATCAATACTCTCAGGGATGACAGCCTTGTCTACAAGAATAGTCCGAAGCCTTTTCATGTCATCTGAGCAGCAGCAAACAACTGCCACTTGCCTGGACCTATGAACAGCAGGCACCAGACCCAGGCCCATTCTATGCCCTCACCCATTTCTCAAGACCCAGCGGGGCAGACCTGGCTTCCTCGAACTCCCCGACACAGGAGTTCCTGCTGGCTTCCTCTGGGTATGGCCCACAGGAGGTGCCAGTGGGAGGTCAGAGAGGTGAGAGGAAAAGGTCAGGTGTTTCTTCCTTGCGCCTGGCCTGCAGGCCTCACCAACAGCCTGCAGACACCCCTCCCCCATAGTTCCTGCAACTCCCTGGGCGCATAACCCGAGGACCACCTCCCCTGCCCTCTCAGTACCGCGGGTGTGAACATCCCTCCTCTGTTACCAGGTTCTGGGCACCTAGACATGATCCTTTCTCACTGCACACAAGTCTGTAAATGTACCTTCATTTGAATCATGAAGGGCAGACTCTGTTTCCTGCAAGGGACCCTGGTTGCTACACGTCTCTTGATTTAAGCCTCACAAAACCCCGGGATCAGTCTTGCCTCATTCTGGTGGGGAAAATACTGGGTTTTGGAAGAGCAGGTGTGCAAGCCAAACAACCAAGGAAAGAGCTAGAAGATGGTGCAAGTGCCACACTGTCTGACTGCAGAGCTTATGCTCCCGCCTCATGCGCGCCTCATATTTTTAATCAGAATTGAAACTAGTACGGATATAAGTGGGCCTCATTCTCATCAGGTCTTCCTAACTCCATCAGCTCTACCTTCAGTCTTACCATTGGTCTAAATCGAAAGGTTCCTGAAAACTCATCATGTAGCACTGAACCAGTTTCCCTGTGCGCAGCCGCAGAGAAAATGTTACGGTGTAGAAATTTCACAACAGTCTCATCTCTAAGTAAAATACATCTGATCAAATAAAAAAAAAAAACCTGTCAAGAAAACTTACATCTTTATGCTGAAACATTTAATACCTAAGTATATATTAATATATAATATATAAACAGTTATACAACCATATATCTTATTACTATCATTTAAATCATACCTGCGTGATAATTTTTTCCATTTCAGATGCGTTCATATCAGGTAGTGTGTTTTTAAGAAATTCAACGATGTTTTCAAAGTTTTCACATTCCATTATAAGTGTCTCTTGGCTGCTCAGTAGGCTGAGTGCAACCTTAAATATAACTTCAGTTCCCTGAAGAAAAATAATATCTAAAAAAAGACATATAATTTTTATGATTAAAATTATGTACCCACTATTGTAAATAGCATGCTGTTGGTGCTAATCATTTTCTTGTGTGTATATTTTTATTGTGGCGGTTGTTTTTCATTACTGCAGCGGAACCACCAAATATTTTGCAGGGAAAAAAAAAAAACTGGTCAACATTACCTAGGTTTCAAAACAACAAAAAAAATATGACTGAAACAAACAGATGTTCGTTCTTCTTACTAGAAGGTTCTCATTAAAATATTGCCCTTAAATAGTTAGCTCCATAAAAAATACATTAAGGTATCCAGCTACACTATGAATTCAGCAACTGTCATTTCCACAGCACAAAACTAAAATGCAAAGTCCTACATATGAATAGGGCAAATTACTTGCTCGATCTTTATAACACATATCTGTGGAACTCAGGTTTGACACAAACTGCGAAAGGAAAGAAATAGCCACAGGAAGTCATAGCTATAAAAAAAAGCTTAGCGACAGGCAAATGAACATAAGGGTTTAAAAAATGAGATTACTATCTTAATAAGCCATGTAGGAAAAAACCATACATTTCCTTCAGGCCATTTACAATTTACGAACAAGGCATATTTATGGCAATAGAAGTTGTGTCCATAGAAGTTATGTCGGAGTACTTTGGTAGCACAAAAATCAGAGAAATAGCAGAACATAAGGAAAGCACAGCATGGAGAGCATTCTGTTCCCTCTGGAGTCTTTAAAACGAGGGAACTGAGAAACAATCCCTTCAAACACGGTCACTCCGCTTGCTCAGGCATCACTCCCCTTCCTAAGGGTCTCTATCCTTCACTGAACTCAGAGGGCAGGACCGAGCAGCTACGGCAGAGCTAACAGCATCCCTGATGCATGTTCTCAAAGCAAAAACCAAGTTCCTTCCTGAATTCCAATACCGAGCTCCCAAGGGTAAGTCAAAGAGATGAAACACCATGACATCACCATATATAAAACCTACAGAGGCCCTATTACTAAGAACCCACGCTCCAGAGAAAGCCTCGCTGGAGAAAAGCAATCATGTCCACTCAATAAACAGCAGAAATTGGATGAACGTTTGATTCCATGCATCTTGAATTTACTCTTTTGCTTCACTAAGATCGTGTTGTTGCTAATACAGTGTTTCACTTTGTAAACCACAGCCCCGGGAAGGAAGACACTGAACAGTGTAACCTGGTGCGGGTGTACATACTACACAAAGGCTGGAGTTTCCCCAAACAACACTTTCCCTTATTATTTGCAAAATCTCTCTGACATTTTCACAGTATTCTATTCATTTCGTTTTTTTCTCATGCGGGTAATAACCTACAATTGGGCCAATACCACTTGACAAAAAGCGCCGAGTTAGCAAAAGCACAGTTGTAAGCACTGACTGCTTACACCATGGATACCAGATACCTGAGCAGAACACAGACACTGTGGGAGCCCCTCTGAGGCCATCGAGTCCCTAAACAACATCAGGACAAACTTCTATTAAAGCGTTGTTGATTAAAAACATTTTGCTTCTTAAACAATGAGCTTAAGACAAGTCTAACTAATGACTTGGGGACAGGTTGAAGGGCCCCCAAAGGGAGCCTATCACGTCACACTCGCCATTCTTCCCAGTGCCCGGCACCGTGATGGACAGGGACTCGCTGACTCGCCCAGGTGACGCCTGTGCTCAGGGCTTTTCCCTGGGCCACCGGGTCAGAGGGGCTGGCACCACCACGGCCGGCATGAGAGGAGAGTCACGTAAGCAACGGGTTTCCGTTACCTTGTTAACAACAAAAAGTCAGATTAAGAGGCCATTGGAAATGACATTGACATAGGTGCTTCCTCTGATCCCGACAGAGAATGTGTTTCTCTGCATTTTGCATCTAGGTTGAAGAGGACAGTGGGCAAGGGGAAAATAAAACAAATAAAAAACAAGCAGAGGTCAAATGATAAGTACGAAAATTTTGAAAATTAAAAGGGTATGCTCTTAGTTTGGATTTTTTTTTAAAGTATACTCTGATTTTTAGGTATAAAAAAGTAAGTGCTCCAATATCACTCATTCAAATACAGGTGCACAATTCTTCTTTCCCTTGTAAATATCAATTTTATTTAAGACCAATATGGTTTTAAATTACTCTCAGAATAGAGCCAGGCACATCTATTAAATTCCACTGGCAATTTGCTACTCTGTATATCATAGGATAAAACAACTGGCCAGAAGTATATTCCTTGGGATAAATAACACTGTTCATTTGATCACAGGCGCCTCTTACCGAAAACTCTGGCTACAAATCCCAGTGGAAACTGAGAGGCGAACAGCGTGAGGAACCACGGGGCGGCGTACAGGCTGGGGCTGATCTCATTCTCTTCGAGGTGGTTGTAGAGGTCTCTGCGGTAGTCGTGGAGGAGCCTGGACAGCTGGTACATTTGAATCTAAAGCGAATTTGGAGAAGAGAGTAAAATATTATGCATTTGTCTGAGGATGCATAAAATACACAACCTTTGATTTGATTGCTCTAATATTTAATGACAAAAAAATCACATATATTCAATAAATAACAGCAGTATTATTTTATTTTTATTGTTATGTTAAAGTTGATGTTAAAGTCCAAGTTCACTTAGGTCATAAAAGCGAGTCACAGGAAGGCCATCTAAGACTATTGAGCAAGTTTTGCTTTTTAAAATGTGTGTTTTTGTTTTAACATGTATATGGAAATGGTCACTTTTCCTCCTGTAGGAAGGCATTGCTTTTGGAATTTAATCCGAACTTTCCTGGTTCAGGATGCTTATGGAAGGCCCATTCTAATTTCCGACCAATCCCAGAACAGCCTCCATCCTAACGACTGTCCCACATTCAGTTCAGAAGCAAAGCCTAACACTATTCGCTGGGCTTAGCATCTAATTCACGATGCAGCTCCGGCCCAGACCCACCAGGCAATCGGCAGTGTGAGGACACTGTCAGGCTTAGCATGTCACGGAGCCAGGAGTCTGAGATGTGATTTCCAATGTTCAAGGTATTCCAGTGCTTAGTTTTCAGGACAGAAGAGATTAAAGCAAAAGGTGCAATCTGAATGTTCCTCGTATTAAAAAGAAGGAATTATTTCATGTAGCTACTGAGTTGATCATTGGCATTTCAAAAAAAATTTTAAAGATAATACATAGCAACTTTTAAACTCTATGTCTGAGGTAGCTAAAGGTTAAGGAGTAGCAAATAATAAACTAATTTGTGAGCTGGACTTTGATTTCTATTGTTACCCATGCAGTAAGAGATTAAGTAGTGATTCCTTCATCAGTTATGTCAGCTTGACATTTTGGTGTGAAATGTTTACAATATCTTATAGAATCTACTGGAACTTATTCCACTAGATGTTATCATCAAAATATCACCCTTCAATAGTTAGCCCTATAAAAATACATGAAGATACCCAGCTACATGATAAATTCAGCAACTGTTATTTCCAGACCACAAAACTAAAATTCAAAGTGCTATATAAAAATAGAGCAAATTATTTGTTCGATTTTTACCTATAACACATATCTCTGAAAACTAAGGTCTCACACCAAACTGTACAAGAAAGGAGCCACAGCAGCAAGTCACAGCTATAAAATAAGAAGCTTAGCTACAGGCAAACACAGGGTTTAAAAAATGAGATTATTATCTTAGTAAGGCATATTGAAAAAATGTTCCCTTAGGCCATTTTCAACTTATGTACTAGACATGTGGAGCTATGTCAATAGAAGTTATAAAAAGTACTGTGGTAGCACAAAAATCAGAGAAATCTAATTAGCAGAATAAAAAAAAATCACAGCATCAAAAGCATTCTGTGCTTGTTCAGTTATGATCATAATTCAGAACCAATACTTCAATGTTTAATTTTTTAAGGGCCTTACTTTTTTCCTACAGTCTAAACTAGAGGTGGAAAACATTCCATCAAGACATATTTACATTAGATTTTTTTGAAAAAGCCAAATAAAAACACAATTCAGAGCTTTTTCAAAGGAAGCTTTAATAATAAAATGCCGTTTTCTAAGAATAAATAATTCTTTCATTCTACCTTACAGGCAAATCTTCGGATGGCAGAGGGAAGATGCAGGGACCGGTGAGAAGGGCGGGGCATGAGAAGACGGAATAAAGTAGGGATCGAAGACTTCACGAGAAAATACAAGGCTTGTGCACTTAACAGAGTAAACGGCGGACACAGAAAAGTAAGGTAAAGGAAACGAAGCCTGCAATGTCCAGGCTCCCGCTACGCAGATCATCAGAAATCCTACCCAGTGATCCCAAGCCCACTGTTGCTTCCACTTTTGAAATTCCTGTTGATTGGATGAAAAACACTTCCTTCTCTAGAAAGTGGAAAAGTGTTGTATCTCAAAGCCAAAAAGATCTCCTCTCCAAGAACAAGGCCCCCATCATGTGGCCTATAGGAATGCCACCGCCAAAGATTTTAAAACATCTTCATTTTCTTTGTTTTTAAATATATAATCTTTATTATATTTTTTCCATTACTACTTAGCCCCTTATACCTCCCTCTCCCCAGTAATCACCACACTGTTGTCCGTGTCCATGAGTCCTTTTTCGTTTTTGTTCCATCCCTCCACCCCTTAACTTCCCCCTGCCCTGAGCTGTCATCCTGATCTCCATCTCTGAGTCTGCCTCTGTTTTGGTTGTTCGATCAGTTTGTTCATTAGATTCCACATATGAGTGAAATCATATGGTATTAGCATTTCACTTAGCATAAGGTTATCCAGGTCCATCCATATTGCTGCAAAGGGTAAAATTTTCTTCTCTTTTACAGCCGAATAGAATTCCATTGTGTAAATATCCCAGAGTTGTAAAGCATCTTTGTTTTCATAAGTATAGATATATTTCTTGGTAATAGCAAGTCATATTAAATTAATGTACAAGTATCAATCCAATTGATATGAATTTTTAATGTCAAATTGACAAGATATTTTTAAATTTAAAAAGTCACTGCATTTTCAAAGAGATAGTTCTGTCTTTCTAGTTATCAACCAAAATCAACTATTCACAGGTCCTCTCCATCCATTCTTTGAAATTCTAATGAACCAAACTGGTATTAAAAGTGTTCAAACTGGTATTCCCAGAAATCAGAGCTATTTAATTCCTTACAAAGCACCAACACTTCCTGTTGGATACAAGATGCAGGTAAATTGTTCAGAAACGGAGTGAAAAATAAAACCTTCCATAGTCATTACTCTCTCTCTTGTGGCATTTGCAGACCTATGAAGAGTCATGAACTAGGAATCAAATCGATGCGTCTGGTTTATGCGCCCTGTGAACACACTCCGTATGAACTTACACCTGAAAACCGAACACTGAGAGCAAAGCCCATCCCCCTTGCAAAACCGTCATCTCATGAAGAAGGACGGAGCCCTCCACTCAGCCTCCCAAGAAAATCCCACTTACTGTAATATTCACAAAGAGAAAACACAGTCTTTTTGGCCTGTAGGTTGGTAACTAAAGTATTAAATGAGAAAACTGATCGCTGGGAACCAGGAAATAGAGTATATTTTTAAATATTTTATTTAAAATGTTTTAACTATTCTTACATAAAGCATAAAAGTATGACTAACTGGGTATCATGCCTACTTTGCTTCAAAGCAGGAGAACCCTCCCATTCCTCTCTTTAAAGTCTTCCTTTTATATTTTTACTACTGAAAGCTTTAAATTGAAAGGTAGTGGTTCTTTGGGATATCATATCTCTATATAAAATGTAAACGTCTTGTTAGAAACCTCTAGACTAAGGAAAGTGGAGTTTAAATTAGAGAGGAGATGTGTGTAAACAGGGAGTTTGAAATAGGTCAGCAATAGCAGTAGCAGCAAATACCCTACTTAAGTGAAAAATCTTACCCGTGCTTCTGCAGAGCGTGCTAAGAAAAGCAGGCTGAAACAGTGCCACCCACTTTGAACACTTTTAATGTCTAAGGACCTATCTGACCTTGAGATAAAAGAGGGAAGACATGGTCAGCTCACGAAGACCATGACATAGATAACTGCCATTTATGCACTCAGAGTAAATAAAAGAATAAACTCGTATGTTCAGATTTTAAACAAAATATCTATGATTCTTTGCAACTGACCGGTAGAGGACAAGTGAATAAAGACGACTTGACTCATTCCATGTAATATGTAGTTTTAGGGGGTGGAGACATGAGCACCCATGACCTTTCTCAAATTGCTTGTTTATTCACTTCAGGGACTTATGGAAAAGTTATTCTGCATATGGATGTCATAGACTCAGAGGTTTAGCAAAACAGCAAATTCCATGGACTGAAACATGCTCTACGTTTACCTAAGTTCCAAGACAATCGGCCCAAATTTCTTTGAATCCACTGCAATTTGGAAGAGGGCGGCGCTAAGATTTCTCGTAGCAACTTCACACAATCCCTGTGAACACCTACAGCCTCACCTGCAGTGACATCATGTCGGGTCTGTACTGCTTGCGGAAGCCCAGGTCATACATGAGGAATTTCAGCATTTCGAAGGCTTGCTCTTCACTCATGTGCAAAAGCAGGACTCCCGCCACAAAGCTGATCCCCTGACAGTAACCCACTTCCTTGTCCAGCAATGAGTAGGCTTTCAAGAGGTTGAAGAGCGACAGCTGCCCTGCGCCAAGCTGTGCTGAAAAGTAGGGGTGAGTAGGAAATGTCCTCCCTGCAGAGGAAAAGAAATATTTGTAATATGTCCCATGCCTTGGAGACCAGAGCAAATTGCAATTCAGTGATTTCTTTTCAAACCAGTGTGAGTAGCTTGGAGTACCCACGAAACTAAGTCTGTCTGTCTGTCTGTCTCTCTCAAGTCCCAAGTCTCACCTGCCGGGTCACCACCATACCTCCACATATAAGAGGGGGAAGTAAATATTCTATGCTATCCAGAACTTCTATCCAGGAAGAAAAGTCTACAAACAAATCAAGGATATATCCAGAAGAGATCTCAAGAGAATAAAATACAGAATTTCTTCTGACTATAAATCAAGGCAAATTCTAAGGTCACATAAAGACCACCCGCTAACTGAAACAAGAATCCTATAAGAAGTATCATATTATTTAAAAAGAAATCTTAACTGTATTTGAACAATAAAAAAATGTGAAAAAAAGAAAAAAAAATCTTAGTAGTCCTAAGCAGATTTATTCATGCTTCTCCTGTAACATGACACTGGAGGAACTTTGGGTTCTCTGTTTGTTTGTTTGTTTGTTTGTTTGATATTCAGTCTATCATTCAGGAAATACTTATTTTTAAAATATCCTTTGCTCTCTCTTTCTTAAACCACCTCCATAAGCCATATAGACCTCTTCTTTGTTTTCAATATATCCCACAAGGACAAGGAAAGTAAAAGGCCAAAGTGATTTCAAAAAAAGCCCCTCTTCCCAACTGGTGTGGTTCAGTGGATTGAGCACCAACCTGCGAACCAAAGGGTCGCCGGTTCGATTCCCAGTCAGGGCACATGCCTGGGTTGCGGGCCAGGTCCCCAGTCAGGGGAGTACGAGAGGCAATCACTCATTGGTGCCAGGAGAACGAGGGGGTGTTAGCTTCCTTGTGAAATGACCACTGAAGTCAGTTAAAACTTGTGTAAGGGTTCCAGATTTCTTAATGTGTTCCAGCATATGTGCTTAAGAGTGATTTTGTGCCCCAGGAAATGATAACATTAATTCTGCAGAGCAAGTAAGGAAAAGATAAAAGAAAACAGCAAAAACATGCTGAGGGAACACAGATGGCTCCAAGCAGAGTCAAATAAGCACTTTTAAAAATTATTTGACTTTCTCAATTAAAAGTTTTGCTAAGAAAAACTATAAATAAATTATATAAATAAGTCCCTGCAATCTGATCTCATCATCTCCTTCTCTTCACTAGGACAGCTTGACTAGCCGTAAGCGTAGCATCCGAATTTCTAGCCGCGGCACCAGTTTCCGGCCACAGAGCCACAGATCTGCGGAGACACGCAGGGACCGCCCGCTTCCGAGTCTCCATCAGAGAGAGGACTGAGACTCCGAAGCAGAGGGATTTGCCTAAAGCCAGGACAAAATCTGAAGTTTTCAGTTTCTTTGTAAACTCCTCCTTTTTAATTCTTTTTTGTCTATTTTTAATTTTTTTCTTGTTGTACTATTACAGTTGTCCAAGTTTCCCCCCTTTGCCCTCCTCCACCCAGGCCCCCCTCCCCGGCTCCTGCAGTCCATCCCCACACTGTTGTCCAGGTCCATGAGTCATTCATACATGTTCTGTGACTAATCCCTTCCCCTTCTTCCTCCTTTTTAATTCTGTTGAGCTCAAAAATATTAACCTATTTGGGACCCTCTCCCAACAAAAGCTGTCATTTAAAAGGAACAGAGAGGTCAGAACTAGGTTTTGGCCAGTAATTTTTTTTTTTTTTTTAATATGGAACACTTCACAAATGTGCGTGTCATCCTTGCGCTGGGGCCAAGCCAATCTTCCCTGTACTGTTCCAATGTTGGGGCACGTGCTGCCGAAGCGAGCACCTGGACCATCCTTTTTAGAGGCCCTAATACCAGGTGACTCCACACACAAGGGAACCCCTCGTTTTCGCAAATGGGCTCAAGTAACACACCTGTCTCCTTCAAGCAAATCAGCTTTAGGGATATAGGTGAAACAGGCAAATGTAAATGCAAAATTTAATCCAATAATTTTGATATTTTAGAATAATAAAATATATGCTATGTTAATTTAGAGGTAAACTAAATACAATATAATTTTAAAAATCACACTGCCTTTACTTTCTTAAGTTATCTGAAATTCAGCATTTACTGAGAGAGCTGTGTGATTCTGTCACTGGGGCAATGCTGCCCCAGGTCACGATTGCCCACTCACACAGCATCACGACAGGTGACTTTCCTGTCATCCGTGGGCTGTATTCATGACTTCCACAACATAACCACTCACTACACTGCTTTTTAAAATTACAATCAAAGGCTTCTTTTCAGCAATATGCCTAGGCATACTTAGAGATCTTTGTTTAAAAAAATGTAGTAGCCCTTTTAAACTGTTTTAACCTATTTCAAAATCAGTGTTGATTGAGATAACTGTCTACTGCAAACAAAAGTCAGTTATTTAAAACCCAGGAACTGAGAGTGTCTGATAATATGGCCTTCATGATGATTAACATGTAAGATAACTCTCTTTTCACGGGGCAAGTCTCGGGACAAAAACTTCTTTTCACACTCAGGCATTTACGGTATCTTCAACCAGACAGAAAGCCAGCTTGCCCTCAAAAAAAGGACTAAGTCAGTCCATAGGCCAACAGATCCTCCTTCTTGACACCAAAAAACAAACAAACAAACCTACTGCTTCCTTTTGTGAACAACAATCAACAGGACAAACATACCTAAATCCACGAGAATAGCATGCTGCTGAGCCGTGAGCTGCTTCAGAAGTTCTTTATAGGATACGTCAGGAGGTTGCTGCTTAGTAGGCAATCTGTGCCTGAGACGATACTGTAAAGCCAAGAACTGCCAGATTTCGCCTCGTCGACTTTTGGGAACACCTGGAATCAAAGACAGAAAAGCAAGGTCTTGAACTCTGGAATGACGCTGCTAAGTCACAGCTGGTGAACCATGCAAGGTTGGAAGACAGGCCGCTGCAGTGTGCCGAATGCCCCCGGATGATCACGCAGCATGAGGAACCCATGGGCACACTCTGCCGAGTTTGATCCTGCAGCTGCTGGTGCCTTGGAAAAGAAAACCCCAACATAACAATGATAATAATGGCGATATTCACAACATCCATCAACACTGAGGGAGCGCCCAATGCAATATTTACTAAGGGTTCCTCACCACTAAGCATGGCAAATGTGCTCAGAAAACCATCCGATGAGAGAGGTAGTTGCTGTTATCCCTACTTTATAGACAAGGCTGGTGGGGCTGAGGCAGGAGGAGGCTAAATAACGGGCCCAAATTCACACAGGTAGCAAGTGGCAGTTTAGAAGTAGAACTCCGGAAATCTGGTTTCAGAGGCCAAATTCTGAAATCCTGAAATGTATTATATACTTCCTACAATGACCTTTTGTTTCGTTTAAAGCCAGTAACAAACGCCAATCTTCACGCTATGACTTCTAAATATTTGTTATAAACAAGTAACTTTGTAAAAGAGAAGTAAATACCATTCTTGTGTGATCGTCGAAGAACGAAATAATAAAAATGATATGAAGGTATAACTGGAGTGCTACAGAACAATCTTTAGTCTTTAAGAAGAAAATACCTAGCCTATATAATGAAGCATTAACTCCATTATGCTTGAAAAGCAAAGGGTATCACAAGCACTTCAAAGTATGCTAAAACTGTGCTTTGTATGCCAAAGACTAGGAAGTAAGCACCGGGAGGGACAGAATTCAATTCTTTGCAGAGCAGCTCACTTTATTTCACTAAGTTTTTTCAGTTCAGACAGACTAGATCTGTAATAAGTTCCTGAGTTCCAGCTGGTTAAAGGAAGGTTTAATGGCAATACTCTTTTTGAACTGCAAGGCCACAATTTGCATAAACTAAAAGTATTAATGTCCAAAAGATATAACTCAAGCTCTCTGGAAGGATTTATAAGGCCTTCCACACCACCAAACCACCTTTTTCAGTTCAATCACCTCCCACTCCCCACGATGCACTAAGTATAAGAAGCTTGTGGTTACTTGCACACTCCCAGTTTCTCACTGTTGCCTGAGGGAGGTCCAAGCTCCCCTGCTTGAATGCCTAGTGTATTTCTATTTGTCTTTTATGGAGGAGACAGAGTGCCATTCTGCTGCTGAAGGTCTCCCTGACATTTCTAGGAGTAATCACCCCCTGTCCACATGCTATTTGACTCGTTCTCTGCTTCTCACACTACCACACTGGGTCGCAGTTAGCTCTACACTATGTGTTTGTGTCTTCCCCCCTTCCATGGCAAGCTCCTAGAGAACAGTGACCATACTTCATCTTCGTATGATGACATCCAAGAATACGTCTTGCTATTTAAACACCTGTTGTATAAATGAATGAGTAATCTCATGTAAAATGTCCTTTTTAGAGGGTAATTTTGATTAGTTGGTTAAATGAATCGGTGATACTGGGGGTAGACTGTTTTATTATCTACCCAATAACAAAAGTTTTACGAAAAGGTTTACAAAAGTTTTACAAAAGGTCATTCACTTCAGTTAAACAAATATTTATTAAGCAGTGAGTATAGAGCATGGCACTGAGGGTACTTCATCAATAAGAGATGAATAAATCAATTCTCAGGAAAATTACTCCCATTCATTCATTCATTCATCCAACCATCCACTCAGCAAATAACTTGTGCAAGACACTGTTTTAGATGCTAGGCATACAGTGGTGGGGTAAGAAAAACGCTAAAACAAATATACACATGAGCACAAAATCACAAATTATAATAACCACAATTAAAGGGAAAGAATCATAAGAAAGAATAAAACAAAACTAATCCCTTCTGGTGCAGGAGAGGGACAGGCATTGATTTGTGAGGAAAGAGGATTCTCCAGACTGGGAGTGTGGGCAGCAATCGCTTCAGGAGGAGGAATGTGGGCATGCCCTGCGAGGGGTGGGAGGAGCAGTGACCAGGAGATGGGATGGAGAGAAAGGGACAAAGGAAAGGGAGAAGGTAGCATGGACAAGGAGTGTAGGGAGGCTGCAGACTTCCATGCAAGAAAGAGCCTGGGACACATAGGGATGCTCAGTCACTCTGGGGCACACGCTACAAGGTAGTAAGAGGCAGGAAGTGAGATCAGAGAGGTGAAGGGGAAACTATGGAGGGCCTTGAACACAATGCTCAGAAGTTTAAACTGTATCCTATTAGAAACCAGAAGATGAGCATCCCTAAATCATCTTTAAAAGTCATGCATTTTGCCCCGGCTGGTGTAGCTCAGTGGACTGAGCGCGGGCTGGGAACCAGAGGGTCCCGGTTCGATTCCCAGTCAGGGCACATGCCTGGGTTGCAGGCCAGGTCCCTAGTGAGGGCCATGTGAGGAGCAACCATACATTGCTGTTTCTCTCCCTGTCTCCCTCCCTCCTCCTCTCTCTAAAAATAAATAAAATCTTTAAAAAAATAAATAAATAAAATTTAAAAAAAAATTTCACACACATTCTAGTAACCACTGCTTTGTCTCCCAAATAAGGCATTCAGTGAAAATCTTCGGGATGTCCTTATTTTCAAGGAAAAACACCAATATATTAGGCTTGTAAATGTAGCATCTTACAAAATTAATCTTAATTTAAACTCAGGCAACATTCCACCCATTATCATAAGCTTTTAAAACAAGATTCATTATCACGTTTCTTTGGGTACTTTTGGATTTTTATTTGACACTCGGTTAACACAGGAGATTTTCAATGTGTGTAATCTGGGTCACAGAAACGCCCCTAAAGTATTCACATGTTAGTTTTAACTTTAAACTTAAGATGTTTAAATATCAGTCATTTTATATGACAGGGCAATAGTGCAGTATAATGATTAAAGAAAAGTAATTCTTCCAATATAAATATAGAAATAAACAGATGGAAGGAAAACTGATTAGTTGATTAATAAGAATATTCTTTTGTATATATAAACACATACATGTAGGTGAATATACATACACATATACATGTTTACATGTATGTAAATAAACTCTTCTGACCAAATGATGGACATGAGGCAAGTTTGTGAGTCTGAATTATTTTTATGGCTGTGATCACAGATCTGTGCCAATGAATCCACTCCTTTCCCGGTAAACAACAACGCAGCCCGGAGAACAGCTGGTTGCAGGAGGCAGGGAAGTCTGCAGAAAAGGGGTTTGCCATCTCCTCAGGCCTAGCCTCTCCATTAACCCCCTTCTCACCAACTGAGTCACTGACTGATGGCAGAGATCATTACTTTCCTTTTCTTACAGGTAAAGCACAAAGACAAAAAAGGCCTGAGTTGCACAAACCAAAAAAATCTCAGTAACTTCTCTAAAAAAAGATCGCGACGTTCTAAAATACCTTCTTTAAGAGAAGCATAAATGTCTTCCATATCACATCTGATTTTCCCTCTGCAGTTTAATAACTTCTTATCCCAGGTTATTAAGACGTCCCTCTGACATACGCCAACTTCTTCATAGTCCAGTTTAACTTTTCTGGTATGGAGTTCATCTCTGCTTGCTGAGAAAAACAAGAGCATTTGTGTAAGACCAATGTGTTTTTAAAACATAGGATCTTTAACATTTTATTGTATTTGTAAAACCACAGCAAATGACTTTTAGGAACCAACCACTAACATTTTCTCAAAAAGAAAACTTAAAAAAAAGTGAGAATACACAAAAGGTTCTCACACTTTGAGTCATTTCATACTGAACATAAAACCAAGCCACGTTTGCTGTGCTACACATTTCAATTTTCTGATAAATGTGAGACTCAGACGTGGCAGCTTGCATCATTCCAAACACCACTAAAGTGTCAGTATTTTATATTTGACATAAATGAGGAAACAATACCTCATGCTAACCTTGACTCCAAAATACCTGACCATAGTAACTTCATATATTTTTATAACTATTTCCAGAGTTGGCAACAGTGCCGTTAACAATGCTGAGTTATATGTTCCTGTGTTCAGTTTTAATATAAAGAGGAAAATGCATGTTATTGAAGTTATCACTACTTCCATTTTTTTAAGTAGTGCAAAATTCTCTTTCATCTGATGGTCTAAAATAAAAGCCCAAGACTCATGAAAAGAAATGCCTATAAATGCAACCACTACCTTGACTTGGTCTTTATTTGATTTCAAAAGGAAGTAAGAGGAAAAATCATGTAAGTATGTACTTTTCTCTTTCACTAGTACTGCATTGAACAGAAGTCTCTCAGAGTAATCTGTGTTCGCTCAAGGCCACAGGACTCGATCACCTTACCTTCTGCAACACAAATCTGTATCATGCATCCAAAGTCCTCGACAGCACAAAAACAATAGCAGAATGATTATTACTCTTAGTTTGCTTGAAACCTTTTCAAAAGAATTTAAATATCTTATAATGTACTACTATTCAAGCAGGGCTGTAAAAATTTCTACTTAAAAGTCCAGACAATCAAAAAAAAAATTGCACTACAAAAATAGTCCTCCTGGTTACCACTAGATGGCTCTCTAACATAATTTAGCTTTGCTTCAATACTTGCTTCATATTTCTCTCTGATAATCAAATAAAAGGAGTTCATTAAAGTTAATAATAAATATTATCCTACATTTAACTTCACTGATGAATTTTTCACAATTAACAGAGCACAATATATCTTCATATTTTCTTTTTATCCAACCTTCTCTAGACCGTTTTTCATTTAAAATAATAATAAAGACCTGGCCAGGTGGCTCAGTTGGTTGGAGCATCATCCCATACACCAAAAGGTTGCAAGTTCGATCCCCAGTTAGGGCTCGTATCTAGATTGTGGGGTTGATCTCCAGTTGGGGCACGTACAGGAGGCAACAAATGGATGTTTTTCATATCAATGTTTCTCTCTCACAGCAATGTCTGTCTACCTGTCTCTCTCTCTCTCTCTCTCCCCTCCCCTTCCTCTCTCTCTAAGATCAATAAACATATCCTTGGGTGAGGATTAAATAAATAAGTAAGTAAATAAATAAATAAAAAGCACCTTCCATGTGCCAGCTGCAGGCCCTGAGGATAAACTGCTAAGTAAGAGCAGTTAACCTCTGCCTTCAATTGGTTAACTAGGCAAGAATACCGTACCATGAAGAAATGATTATCCACTGGCTAGACCTGTACTAAGCGAAATTATTTTTTGTCTTTGTTACACAAGTACAGAAATATATATAAAATTGATAAAGATTTCTATGATATATTCTAAATGTCACCTCCTTTCTTATTTTGTCCATTTATATAGTATAACTGACCTTAAAATTCACAGTCATTTGTATTAAAACATCTTATTTCTCTATATTAACACACATAGTTGAGAAAAAGCTGTAGCATACTGGGAAAAGCCCAAGCACCATGAGAAGTAAACCTAGGTTTTACTACTTGTCTGCCACTGTATCACTGTGTGACTGCAGGTTAATTCCTTACCCTTCCCGAGCCAATCACCAACTCAGCTGCAGAATGAAGAATGGAGATCAATGATCTCTAAGGCCATTGCCAACTCAACAGTCTATGATACTAAAACTATCCTTTGAAATTTAATGTAAGATTCTACTTGCACATATTCCCAAAATGTTAATGAAATATAATTTCATGTTTTAAATGTTTTAAAGGAATAGCAATCACCCTTTTTACAACCTCTTTTTTTCTGTCTATGAGTTCAAGATGTAACCAACTGCTTAAAAATATACAAGGTGGGGCAAAAGTAGGTTTACAGTTGTGAGTATGTGAAACACAGAGTTTATTCTTATATAATAATTTGTTAATTATTGCATTGTTTTATACACAGAGAACTGAATCTACTTTTGCCCCACCCTGTAAATTCAATTTCTTTCAAAAATCTGTGGAAGTTCAAGTGGGCACTTGCTATGTCAACAGCAACTAACTGCATTTTTATTTTGAAGAAAAGATTTATTTCCTATGAATATGAAAAATTATAGTACTTCTTACTCTGCTACAAAAATAACAATAAAATAAATTGCACTTGCAAACTAAATATTGTTGAAATTAAAAATTGAACTGAATAATAGGTATAGTAAGAGGAATGTTAAGATAGATAATGAACATAGAAATGTTAATACCTGTATTAAAAAAAAGCTTTTCGGGAGACAACACAATAAAAACAACTCAGAGACAAACCCAGACTGCACAGTTTCTAAGACTCTGAAAAGTCAAAGGGCCCACTTAAGCTAAGCCTTTCATTTTACAAATGGCAAAGGCAAGGCTCTTTTATGTTAAGTGATCTGCCAAAGATAATGGCATTAATACATTTTGGCACTGACGGTACAGCTCCTTGTATATGAGTCTATCAGGGTTGGGGTAAACAACATTAATATTTCAAAGTTTGGAAAACACATTCTAAAGCATTTGGCATTCATAAGCTTAGCAATAAAGCACTACCAATAGCACAATAGCTAGTATAAATTATCCAATTATAAATTTAATGATTTGAATATGATCTTTTAAATAGAAAATGTATAAAGCAGTAAAACAATACAAACTTTGATTTGATAACATGTAATTAATTACATAGTTGAATTAGATACAATATAATTTATTTGAAATAGTCAATTTATCCTATTATAAAAACAATTAGACTCCAAGTTGAAAATCATATTCAACAAGAACAGAATTTGCTTCTTTATGTTTAAGAGTTTTTTTAAATTAATGCACAATGATATTTCAGTCATATCAAATATATATCACTGTATTACCACTTTATCTACAGTCTCTATCATCAAAATATACTCTAAGGGTGCCTGATGTTTTAAATCTGGCAAACCAAAATGTAAATATCTTAAGATATCAAAATGTATCTTAAGCTACTTTCCCATGTCAGAACCACCTCACAAAACAAATAAACAATTACCAGTAGATAGTCTAGTAAAAGTGTGTGTATAGTCCAAGTATGAGTGTGAGTTTGCAGGACAGAAGGACAGTTTTAATCTACCACCTTAAATTATGGTAGCAGATCACTTGGCCCTGTTTGAATGGCTAACCTTCAAGTTTCTGGTTCTCTTTTTCCATTCGAAGCAACAAAATCTGTTGGTGTATAGCTTTTTTCCATAAACTCCTCAGTTCTTCTGATTTTTTTCTTTTTTCAACTTTTTCTGGGTCATCGTCCCCAGACACAAATATAACCAGCGGTTCCTCTTCCATGGTTGGAGCCAGAGGGGAGAGTGGCAGCAGCTCATTCCTGTCCAGTCCATCTGCAGAGAAGAAAACAGTGAGAGGCATTCCACAGCAGTAACCCAGACTACAGAAATGTTCTCTCGAGTGGACACGCTCTCATTCTATAGTCCGCTTTTAAAGCTTTGCCCCAAACCACTCTCCTAGGAACTGTCCGTTTCTGGAACTCATGATTTAAGTAAACTCACTAGACTGAATTCCCCTTCCAGATTTCCCTCTCACCGTGAAATGAAAGTGGGTGTGCAATTTCACCACTTCTCCTTTCTGCACGAAATGACCTAAAAGACAGGTGCTCCAGAATGAACTGGCCTTTCCCGAGCGTCTTAACACTTCTGCAATTGACCTGTGTACATTCTCTGACTGCGAAATGAAACACCGATGTGAGGCATGTGCGGGACCTCCTAAAGGGCTACGTCTACCACCGGACCCTTCAAGAGAACAGCACAGAGCCACTCTGGGCGTGTCCTGGCTCAGCGGCCCTCTTCACTCCCCCTGCAACGCCCTCTTACCCAACTCCTGGAGCTCGTTTTCTCCCTCTGTTCCGGGCCATCTTTTGTACTCTTGCCATTTTTTCTGACACATTAACACACTTGATCATGTCCCTTAAAACACTCCCATGGTTGCTTATACCCCAAAGAACTAAGTCCGGACTACTGCGGATAGCAGATAGAACCCTTCAGACTCTGGCCTCAAGTAACCTTTCCAGGCTTGTCCCAATCTCCCATCCTCTGCTCCCAATGCTTCATTTCCCATGATTCTCTGACCCACAAAATTCCCTTCCATGACTCTAGAGCTCTGCCAGTTCCTCTTCCTGAAACATACTTGTCTCAGCAATGAGTTTAAATAAATATCTAACTTTTCCGTGAAGCTTTTCCTGACCAGTTAATTTTATTTTTAGTAATGTTGTTTTCTTGGTTTTTAAAATTTATTAATTGACCTCCATCTTTACCCTTATTTTTTAGTAAATAAGTAAAACAATTTTTTTTATTCTGTTGTTCCTGTTTTAGCTTCTTGATTGACTATTTAGTACATTTGAGTTTTGGCTTTCTTAATTTTAGAAATGTCCTCTAAATATCACTCAATTTTGATATGCAGGCCTCTGGTCATATTTTCTCCCTTTCCAGTGGTTTTCAGTTTCCAGAAGCATAAAATATTTAGTTGTACTCTAATTGTTGATTCCTTCCTTTTATTTCTTCATTTTTCTTTATTTTGTGAAATTATCTGCACTGTGATCAGAGAATATAGTATAAATGATTCTGACTGTCTGGAATTTATTAAGAAATCTTTGTAGCCAAGTACATAGTTAATTTTTATGACTGCTCCCTGTGTGCTAAAAAAAAATGAATGAATTTTCTCTCTAGGTGGCAAGATAATCTAGGTAAATTACCCTTGTTTAATTTTATTTCTCAATTTTTATCTGTTATTTAATTCCTCTATATTTAATTTTCAGGGAAGAACATAGCAAAATCTCCCATGAGAGCTATTGGTTTGTTTATTTCTGCTAAAAATTCTGTTCTTTTTCTAGCTCTCAGGTCTGTATACACTTATGTGTGCTCATTATTGTTCTGTTTGTTTACTGTGACAGTCACGTGGCTCCTCTGCATGCTTTTGCTGTAATTTCTGATTGGCCTAACACTGAAGGGAGCTGCCACGCTCTCTTTGCTGCTTGATGTTTGCCTAGTGTCTCTGTATCCTTTTCTTTATTGTCCAACATGGTTATGTCACTCTGTTTTATGTGCAACTCTTAAAAGAGAGTACACTGCCTTTCTAAGAATAAAAAGGTCTATGACTGCTGAATGTCACTGTAATTGACTAGAACACACTGACAGCTCTCGGAGGGCAGGGGGTTGTGGGGCTGGAGAATAAAGGTGAAGGGAGATTAAGGGGAAAAAACACATAGACACAGACAACAGTACGGTGACTGCCAGAGAGGAAGGGGGTGGGGGAGAGGGGAGAGGGCAAAGGAGGGATGCGAGGAGGCGGGAAGAGCTACTCTGGGTAGCGATTCATGGGGCAGTGTACAGATGATGTGTTACACAGCTGTGCACTTGAAACCTGCATGGTTTTATTGACCAAGGGTACCCCAATACATTTAAAATTTTCAAGATAAGAAAAGTTAAGAAGAATACCTGTGACTTCTTTTCTAGCACTATCATAGTTCCCGGTTTGGGAAACTTGTTTCCTCATTCATTCCTTCATTCAACAAGCATTTACTGAGTGTTGAATATGTTCTCCTCACATCTCAGAAGTATCAGCTATAGAAGGAGACATTACTTCCCCCCTGTAATACATGAAGAGTCTCCTCATGCACAAACCACTGCATTCCCTTCCCTAATCTATGATGCCAGTGAGGAGTGACCGGTGAGGGAGCACCACACAGACCCTGCTGCTGCATGGCCGAGGGAGATCTGTTCATAGGCGAGGCAACCCTGAGGAAGATGCGCTGCCGCCAGGAGACTCGGCGAGGGGTGACTGGGGTGCCGCCCACGTTCAGCGACTCATTGCTGCAAGTCGACGAGGTCCTTTTTCTCCCCTCTCCATCACTGCAGAAAGCAAATAAATATAAAAGTTGTAAGGACTGCTGCCTAACGTGGTTCTTTGCAACGATATGGAAGCACAAGCCATTCACAAGCCCCGTCACGGGCAAGCAAAAGCCACAAGACCATGGAGCAATGCGTCAGTGGGCACACGGGTCACCCAGGCCACAGCCCAGTCACGAGAAGCTCACCTGTTTCTACTCATTCCATATAGCCCACGTTTTAAGTCTAATGTAAGGAATAGAAGCA